>JAODAL010015776.1:0-82710 GCA_025379985.1 Phyllomedusa bahiana | reverse complement strand
CCCCTGTATACTTTGGTATATACCACTATATGGTCCCTGTATGGGGGTAATATACAGTCTGCATAGTCTGTGTACACTGGTTTCTACCACTATATGGACACTGTATGGAGGTCATAAATAGTCTGTAGATTCTGTGTACACTGGAAAATAACACTATATGGTCACTGTATGGAGGTAATATACAGTGACGGTACCATACAGAAGGTGACCCAGACCAGAGCTGAACTAAATATCAGGCAGCCAATCACAGTAAGGAGGGTGTGGCCCGACACCAGGCTGCAGTTTTAACTTTAGACACTTACAGATTAGCTTATAGCTGCTATACTAAATGATTTAGGTAATGCAAACAAATTGCAAAAGTGCTTCTTTTTACTGTCCCCATCATTACCGATATGATCTTTGTAGCAAGAAAACCCCTTTAACTCTGCTAAAACCAGATCATTTAATATTCAGCAATACATGCACTGTGACTCCCATAAGCATTTAGTCAGTCAATACCGCCTCAACAGCAGCCTGTATGGTACACTGACAAATACCCTCTACACCACCAGCCTTCCTAGCCCTATCTAACAGAAGGTCACTAGGATGTTCACAGTCTGATGTCATGAAAAATGGAAGCAACAGACTCACTCTACAAAAAGATGACCCTGTGTGCTTCCTTAAAATGTACATTTCCTTTACTCCCTTCCCACAATAGTATCTAAATGTGTGGGTGTGTATTCAGGCTAGCTTAGTATATGTATGTGTTAGGGCTTCTTTTTTTATCCTTGTATGGCTCTGCCAGACATTTCCTTTCCATGGAGGAATACAGCCTTCTGGAAACTGGTGTTCCTGACTCATGGTTGCGTGGTCTGAAAAATGGATGAAGCAACCTCTACTACTCTTACACTAATAATAAAACTCCGAATCCAGCTTCAAAGAGTCCAGACGGATGTTAAAATACTTCAGTTCTTTCCTTTGAAGTTTGGAGATATTCACACTTAAAGTTTGGAACTAATAGATGAAGTTCCATTGTATACACTTTTAATTAATAGCTTTTGCATCTCTCCACTTCTATTTGCACATTATTTGCATGTATGGCTTTTTGTTCTTTTTTATTTTTATTTAACCTTTTTAATTGGCTTAAATTCAAGAATTTGACAATAAGTGTTAACCAGAGGCAATAACTTCTGTTATATTTGTAAGCATTACTGCTTTGTAAAAGAATGTACTTTCTTTAAGAAACTAACATATTTTCCTTTTGATTACTTATTATTAGATTACTTTTCATTCTAATAAGCAAAGTTGAATTTACATTATGATTTTTTTTTAACAATTGTATCAATTATTCTTGAACAAACAGAACAGCAAAATATTCCTGTCCATTTTTACCACTATGAAATAAAAATGTAAATTTGGCCTTGGTCACATATGTTCACAGAGCCACAGTCAGCTTCAGACCCTTTAATTCACAAGATAGTTAACATGCAAGTTGCTGGGGATCCCTCCATAAAAAACAAACAGCTATGTATGAATCATTAATTCTCTATGAAATGCACCCCTAAAGCAAATGGCTTACATGAATATAGAAGCCTATAAGTGAGCAGCTTTTGTCTCTGGAGGAACCACATAGTGTCGTTGTCAGTGCCACGGTCAGTGTCAGTCACATGTACATAGGTAACAGTAATTATTGGGTAGAAAGTGCAGTACCACCTCCACACTACAGAACCAATTTAATTTTGTTGTAATTTATGGCATATTCAGTTAAAAAACAAACAAAAAAAAACCAACAGGACTAATATTTGTTAAATTTTTTTATGCAAAAATGCATCACGTACACAATAAAAATGCGGGCACAGAGTTGTGGTGGAGTGAGAGCTCTTTTGGAAAGAGTAAAATCAGCAAGTTATAGCAGATGTAGTCAGCTGAGTAATGAGCCAAATTGCCTTCTCCCAAGCTGCTCAGCCCTTCTGTACCAAACAAAGTACAAAGGAAAGGAGTGAGTCCCATCTAATTCCCCACATTATTTCTAGCATGCCTCTCACCAAAGGTGGCACCACAATAACCACTAAAGCAGCAGTCTAAGATTTTCCTCATAATGCAGCAAAAACAACATTGCATGTTAAGAAGCAACCAAGAATGGTTTAGGGTTCAATCCAAGAAGGACTCTACCCCAGCACCTCTTAACCGTCTAAATCCACAGGAAACTAGAGTGGTTCAAACTCTCCCGGGGGTGCTTTTTCTGACAACACACCAAAATATCTCTAGTCTGGCTATGAAGTGTCAGCCAGGTGACATAAAACATACTGTTGATCAAGAATTTCAGTCAGCTTCGTTTTCTTTACACTTTGAAATGGTAGCACTTAGAGATTGAATGGTGCAGCTAGAGGACACTGGAGGAATTCACAACAGCCTCGGTAATGCACACATTCAAATCCATGAAGTTAAAACTCAAAGGCTTTGAAGATTGCTCTAGGTACAATAACATGATATTCAGAAATATCTCTTGAACTATATTTAATAAGCCCTGAAAGAGAACCTGTCACATAGGTTATGCTGTTCTTCCTAAGCACATCATAAGTTAGTGACAGACATACTGTTTCCAGCACTGTGTCCCTATACTTTCAGATGCTTGTCCTCGATTAGGGCAGCATAAGCATTGTAACCGTTTCCATTTGAAGCAGTTTCCCACAGACCTATTTGTGATTCTATGACTACATAATCAAGATGTTTGCAGATGAACAAACTGGTATGGTTTTACTCTCTTTCATATTGCAAGGCTCAGTGAGTAGGATATGACTTGAGGAATGATACATCTCATAGAGGCTTTGAGAATATTTACATTTAGTGGAGGGTAAAGGAATTACATTTCCACACACTGACATGGTGCATCTCACTGATGAGATACATTACCCCTTCTGAGCTACTCTTAGGGTGACATGTCCCAACACGCCAACGCCAGTTTTTTGTTCTATTTTGCTGCAAACCCACTTTTTACGCCATATTCTTGTTGTAAATGAATGGTTGTACACCAAAACTAGGCGCCAGGAACGACACTTTGTAATGCGCCTAAATATGGTGCGCTGTGCGCTTCCATAATGAAATGCGCCTGTAGAGGCGCCTTACATATGTTATGCACCCCCGTCGGGCAATGAGCCTCGATAGACGCATATCATATACTACCAATGATATGCTATGTGCCGAGTGTTGATGCAACACGCCCTTTTTTTATACGATGCCCCTTTTTTTGATACAATGCCCTCTTTTTTGATGCAATGCCCCCTTTTTTTGATACGATGTGCCATTTTAGGCGCATTAAGTAATCTATGCAAGGTATACCTGACCCCAATTTTTAGAAAGTATCGGACTTTCAGGCGCACTTTACACTGATTTAATGCGCATAAAACTGGCATAGATACGCCACTTTTCGGACATGTCGCCCTTAATGTCTCTCACCTAACCAGCCAATAACTTATATTCTGCACTGATAAGGGGGATACACACCAAAACAGCTGTATGCAGATTAAAAAATCTTTCACATTGCAAGGCTCAATGAGTTGGATGTGACTTGAGGAATGCTACATCCAATAAAGGGCTCCAAAGAGTTCCAGCTCTTTTCCATAAGTCTTTGAGAATATTTAAATTTAGTGGAGCTTACAAGGGGCGATATGTATGATTTATGGCGCATAGACGCCAATTTTGAAGCGCATTATAATAGTGTAGAATGCGCCTGAATTTCCACTGCAGGTCATAAATCAGGCACATTCTAGCGCAGAAATTACACTTCTGACTCAGGTAAACCACTTTGAAAGTGGTTTACCTGTTCCAGCAGTAATGCGCCTAGATTTGCCGTACTGAAGCTATAAATATGTTGTTTCTTATGGTTCTAGTGCGCCCCGCCTCCTGAATGCTCCCCCCTGAAATCAGGCGCACTACAAAGTGCCGCAGGCGCTCTGTAATGTGACTGATATTGGCGTTTGGAAGTTTTAAAAATATAGCGAAAAGGGCTGCGCTAGATCTCGGACTGAAAAGACGCCAGACTTCAGGCACAGGCCCTTTCCTACGTGTCTAGACACACTGACATGGTGCTTTTCCCTTATGAGATATGTATTCCAGAAAGGAATTTACTAATCTTTGAAGATGAAAACCAACATTTCTTTTACTATTAAACCAAAGAAATATATGAGTTAGATTGCATTTTTGGCATTTCAAGGTCTACTAAAATCAGCTTTTTTTATGTATAACTTGCTGAACCAATATCAAACGTTAAATTAATGTAAGTAAGTTCAGGTTCTGTGTGAATCTGTTCAGCTATCATGAGAAAGCCTAATTATCAAAGGGGTGACTAAATTGGAGGTAGTTCTGGTATAAACCATCTTAGCTGTAGCTAAAACAAGGCACATTGGCAACACTGAGCTTAAAATGGCACCACTCCCAAGAGAATGTCTTAGATATGTTGCAGAAAGATGCTGAGATCTGTGTTGGTACTAGTAATAGTGCCATGTGATTGAAGATTAATGATAGCTTTCCAGTGGTGGATATCATATCTAGTGTTGAGCGATTACGTTGGCTATCGCCATCGGGCGATAGACACTCGTCGGCCACCCTCGATAAGGTTTTTCGATAGTCGATCATCTCCGATGACCATTAAAGTCTATGGGAGAGCAACAACACCTTCATTCTTACACCCAAACAGGGCTGGAGAAGCTGGAATTAACAGCCACAACAGTCAAATGGATACCTGCTACATCTTAGGCACAACACTTAGGCTATAAAAGCCACAGAAAAAAAGTCACACACCATTCACTATCCCTGTCTTGTACCACAGTATAACCCTTAAACCTGCCTCACCCACAAATTACCCATCATTTTACTTGAACTGGACATTGAATATCCCTGTCCTGGAACGCAGTATGACCCTAAAAACCTGCATGACCCACAGATTAAAAAAGTGCCGGAAGAAAGTAGTCTTTGAACCACCATTTTAGTTGAACTGGACATTGACTATCCCTGTCCTGGACTGCATCATGACCCCAAAACCGCATGACCCACATGACGATGATGATGACGACATTTGTGGCCGTGACTGGGAGGACGAGGAGGTAAGACTGCTGGATGCAGGTTGCATTAACCACTGAAGGACAGATTGGCGATGCTGTTCGTTACTGAGATTCAAAGGGCCCTGACCCAGCGATGACAGGCCTGACGGTCCTGCAACTGACGATCCGCTGGCATGCGTGTTGTCGCCAGCACTGGAAGGAGCACCTTCTCTCGTACCTCTACCTCCATGTGCTACCCCCCTCTTTGCTCGCTTACCACCTGCATTTCGCTCCATGTTCAGAAATATAAAAATTTGAGAAGGTATGGAATAGTTTTGGAAAGTCTCTTATTAAAACACGGCAAATCACAGCTATTCTCAAATCCCTCTAATCAAAACAAAATTGCTGGATTCAAATTTAACTGCAAGGTGTCTCTATCAACAAATCTGGACTGGGCAAAAGTGCAAAAAACACGTATCTGTTATGTTTTCGTATAATACACGGTATTTTTTGCACCTTTCAATTCACCTGTGGTGACTATAAAATTGCTGTTTTCAGATTTACATGCAAGCTGCGTCAATGAACAAAGCTGTAGTGCGCCAAAGTCAAAAAACACGTATCTGTTATGTTTTCGTATAATACACTGTATTTTTTGCACCTTTCAATTCACCTGTGGTGACTATAAAATTGCTGTTTTCAGATTTAAGAGCAAGGTGGATAAATGAACAAAGGTGGAATGGGTAAAATTGAAAATGAACACCTATCTGAAATGCATACTGATAATAAAAGCGTAGTTTTGCACCTAACACAGAGACCTGCAGTTACTAGAAATGATGTGTATCCTAATATAAGTTCAGGCTGCCCAATATCCAGGAAATATTTCAATAGCAAACTGTTAATAATAAAGATATTGCAGTGCAATGTCTACACTAAGTCTTGGTGAACTTTATCCAGTGTTCTTTATAGAGTTTGTCTGTGTTTGCCCGCGCCCCCCCCCCCTCCCCCTGCGCGACTTTACAGCGGTAGATGCTCCTTTAAAATTCTCTACCGAACTACATAAAATATTCCAAACTCTAATCTAACTAAATTGTAAGGATCACAGCTAATAGTATAGGTTTCTCTGTGCAGAAATAGAATAATTTCGCTGAGCTGTTTGGCCACAGGCAGAGCGCATGAGACGCTGAGAGACACTGAGGCTGAACAGGAAACGCTGTTCTATGTAAAACGAGGTCATGTGACTTTTCCAGCCAATCGCAACCATACACATCCCAGTCATGACGTCGCACACACATCTCACCCTGCTCTATTCTGTAATCTGATTTGCTGGCCGCCAAAATTACAGGAAGCGCCGAAAATGGCGCGATCTTAATAGATGATGCACAGATTTTAGCCTTAATTATTGCATGATCTAAAAATTTCGATCACCATAAAAACCTTGCCGATTTCAACTTTGTCGATAATAATCGCTCAACACTAGTCATATCTCAACCTCTAAATAATATTCATCCTGTCCCTTCCTGAACTTCCTTTATTTTGCTGTCAGTATTTGACCCAATGTCAAAAAAAAATAATATCCAGGCTTCTGTCTTCTGCTAACCCCATTACTCCACTTTCTTTCCAGCCGCTACACCAATGCCTCTACCCCGTGTCACTCACTCCACTGGTTATCTATTCAGTACGGAATAAAATTTAAGCTAATCTTTCTAACCCATAAAGCTTTTCACAGTTTTGCACCCACCTACATCTCCTCTTTCATCTGAGTCTATCACTCCACCTGGACTCTGCGAACCTCCCCTTTCAGCCTCCAGTAATTCACATGTGCTGCTTCTGTTCTCTGCAATGCATTACCCTGTAAAATCAGATAAACTCACATCACTCTTTTAGGTAGGGCTTCCTAGATCCCTAATTGCTAACCTCCTCCTCCAGAGACCCCAGTTCCTGACACTCTATGCACTTACTTGCACTTGTTTGTATATAAATGTACTGTCTGGTTGGCAGCTTCACCCATTTTTATGTGAACAACCCTATATTGGTGCTATATAAAGAAAAATTATTATGAGACAAAGATGTTTATCCAGGGGTATTTGCTTTAAGTTGATCTTTCGTCTCCACTCTTGTTATTTTTGTTGGAAATTAACTGTTTTTTTTCTTTCATGGTGTTGAGATGGTGCCATTTGATAAAGGTTTAGGACCATCTGGAAAATAATGTGGATGAATCTTTAAGAGAAGAGAGATCAGTTTAGACCTTTTTCTGAAGATGATTCAGGGAATCCCCATTAGTAGTCGATGTGTCTCTCTGCTGCATCACACAGGCTGATAGAAGATAAATAATATAAAAAAAGCCTGAGAAAAATATTTCTGAGTGCAACAATGAAGTGTCCACTTACCTCTGTGCCATTCAATAATATTGTTTAGTCAGGTCCCAACTTCCCTAATATTATTAATATGTGTCCCTGAAACTCATTTCCATGCCCCTATCCTCTGTGCCGCTTCTGCCTGTCCTGAACAATGAAATTTAGGTTCCTGTGCATCCTCATCTTCTTTCTATGTCTTCATACCTCTTCTCCCTTTAGAATCCCCTATGCCTTCTCTCTCCTTAATAACAGAATCCCTCTGCTCCCTTCTGTGCTGGAATCCCACATGTCTCCTCTGGCTCCTTCAATAGTAAAAAGTTTTCCGGTCCCCTGTGGCTCATCACCTCCTCTCTGTTCCCCCTTTGACCTGCAATAAAGATTATTTACGTTTGTCTTTCATCTCTTCTGCTCTTCTATAGTGTTCATTAGCCTCCTGACTTCAATCTCCCGTCTGCCCAGTTTACCAAGCACTCATATTAACCTCTCAGATATTGTATCCAATGTTGACAAAGCACCTTTGTCATTTTATAGAATAAAAAAACATTTTTAACCAAATCCAATATTTTATTATTGACCTGACATAAACTACACATAATTAATGTCACTGCATCCACATCAACCTGTGTTATGTAATGAACACTTTATTCATTTCATATGCTGAACATTGTATTAAAAAAACTTAAAAAAACCAAAAATAGCTGTTTTATTGTAATCTTTAATATCAAAACATTAAGAAAAAATAATAAAAAATAGTATCTACCTCATAATTGTAACAATGTCAAATTAAAGTAAAAAAAGAAACAAGAAAAAACATAGGCAGCCATATCCACAGAAAAAAATATGCTATGAGTCCTGGAATACACCTGTACAAAAACTGCACAAAAGGGTTTTGCTGTGCATAAGATATCTAATAATAATAAATATACATTTAGTATCAAAATTAATAGAATAAAGTTAACAAATTGTACAATATGAACACTGAAAAAAACAAAATTGCAACACAGGGTAGGGGAAGATTTACTGAAAATTAAAAGGGTGATCCCACCATATACTTTTATGGCATATCATATATTTTATGGCACATGCACGCATGACCTGCTCTCCCTTCAGAACAGAAACTTTTGGGGGCCTATTTCCCATATAGGTGCGGGACCCAGAGCTGGAACTATCTCCAACTAACTGTAACTATCACACATTGCTGTGTCCCATCAATATCTGAGATGGGAACACCCCTGTAAAAAAGAGCATTATAATGCCTCATCTGAGCACAATTTTACTTTCTGTTGTTATCCAAATATCCTTGGAAACTGTCTATGGAAACTGTTTAGATTTAAAACTTACTTTGTTGCCCACAGCAACCAATCAAAGGTCCCCTTTCAATTTTTACAGCACTATATGAAATGAAAGGGGGCTCTTATTAGTTGCTATTGGCAACAAAGATAGTCTTAGACCTCAACAGTGTTCATACATGTGGCCTCTTATTCCTAAATTAAATCTTATACTTGGGGATAATAGATTATTCCAAAAGTTGAGATAGTCTACCATCAACATTACTACCTTGTCAGATCAATTTTAAAGAAACCTTCAATAAATTCATCTCTTCGTAAAGAGACTAAATAACTACTTGCTAATAAAAGTAAAACTACAAAACTCAGAACATTTATAGACTATTCATAGTCCATTTATAATAAAGAAGTCTGACTTTATTCTTTAGTATGATTACTTTATGAACGTATACTAGTTGCCGTTTACTGTATACTGCTTGCACTGATGCATTCAGTGGTTGCATTAGTTCCATATGGTACAACTCAACATGTCATTTGTGTGATAGTGTACCCATTCCATAGGTGTCACCCTGGGGATGCCACCTCATCCATGTAGGGCTCATCTTTATCTTTCAATAACAGTGTGATATATAAAATATATATATATATAATATATATATATATATATATATATATATATATATATATATATATATATATATATGTAAAACTGTGGTATGCTGCTGTGTGCTGTGGTATGCTGGCACTTGTGGAACTGCAAGTGTCAACAGTTCTGTGGAACTACAAGTGTCCACATGCAACAGTAGCAGGTTAAACACACGTACTAATCAGCACCCATACAATTAGTAGGTGTGGTATGCTGACAAGTTAATGCTAATTAGTGATTAAAGAGCAGACGGCAGGAAAGATGAGTGTGTGTAGGGAGGGGGGACGACGACCTGCGAGGCGGAGTGATGTGAGGGAGAGCAGTGCCTCGACAGTAAGATTCAGGTGAGCGGCAGAAGTATCATTAAGTCCTGCCATGCTGCGGCCAGCAGGAAGACTATGACCTGCTGTGCTGCGGCTGGCAGCAATATGGACTTGGGCGGACGGGCTCAGTAGAAAGAAGTACTGTGTACTAGTCCTGATGTGCTGTGGCCGGTAGGAAGACTAAGTCCCAACAGAAGTACTATACTACGGTAGTCCTAAGACATTATGGGGTGTGATTCAGTGTGTGGCGTCAGCCCCATAAGTCCCCGTTTGTAACTAGGGGACAATTATAAGTCGAAACAATGGATGTCGGGGTCTGCCTGTATGTATGTATGTATGTGTAAACATATATTTTATATATAGTGGCTATGCAAAGTCATTTCTCTCTAGATAGATTATGTCTATGAAATAGCATAGCCTATTACAGTATGCTATAAAGGGCCGATAAATGCCATATTAGCAGTTTATGTTCACACGATGGATATTTCCATAATAAACATATGTTGCGGAGATATCTTTCGATTTGTTGCATTGGATAAGTCTACTTGATGCAGAATCCAACATGATCAGTGCCAAAGAGGTGACATGTCACTTTTTTTTTCTGAATTTAAAAAAATAATGTCCTTAGTCAGTAATTGACCTGCTGGGGTTTATACTTCAGAACCAAAATTTCACTCCTGCTTTAATAAAGACTGCCACTGCCTTATGTTCTTTGCCTGTCTTCTCTGCCACTCTTTCTTTGCCTTTTGCTTTCTGCATTTCTGTCTTTCAATTGTTCCACTTAATCGCCTGCTGCACAGGCTTGAATCCATACAGACTGGTGTGATATGACACTGGCTTGTAATTGAGATGAAGCATGGAGGCTTCCAAGTGTTCCCGAGGGTCAGTACGCAGTGCACATAAGCTATACTACATAGCCATTGTGCATTTCTCACTGCTTACACTCACGTACTATATCATGACATAGACACTGAAGCATGCTGCTTACTAGTTTGTAAGGCCAGAAAAAAAAAGACATCCCTTCAATTCTGTCTATTGTGCTGTAGTGTTGATCCGGAAGAAGGCAATCCTCCCACCCCCGTGAGGTAGAAGCCAATTGTCCTCATTTTAGGAAAAAAATCCCTACCCGACTCCAATCTGGAAATCGGAATGAATTCCTGGATCAACAACCCTTCTCCAGAATCCTAATCACTTGTCACGTCAAGGGAGGTACAGTGAGCCCTGACTGGAACGCAGCCCTAGCTGGCAGACGCCAACTGGGCGACAGTCCCTGCGCTGCTAGAGTGCTGGGGCCGTCAGGAGGAAGAAAGGTCAGACATTCCAGGTCAATAACAAATCGGGAACGGCAAGCCACAAATCAGAACCAACAAGAGAAACCGTAAACAAGCCGAGGTCAAACACGAACGGGAGAGAGATACAAAATCAGAATGCAAGACAGGGTCAGGAAAACAAGCTGAGGTCTGGTACATGGATAAACAAAACACAATATAAAGCACAAGTAATCAGGCAGCCAGGAGAATATCACAGGCGCCGCACTCAGCCTGCAGGGGGTTTAAATGGGATTCCCGGATACCGCCCCTGCAGCTGATTGGAGCGGCCTCCAGGTCCTCCCATTTCCTGGTGCGACACGCCACCTGTCCAGAGTGGCTGGGCCTCTGTCACTCACAGAGCTGCCAGCAGACTGTCTATCAGGGCGGGGTCGCAAACCAGCTGCTGAAGATTGTTTCTCCCCGCAAGCTAAGCGCCGCCTAGCCATGACATCACTCTAACTGTCTATATTATTACACTCTGGAAATGCGTCCAGACCCTTTTTGAACTCTGAAAAGTTCATTTGGCAGAGAGTTTCACAGTGTCCCTGCTCTTACAATAAATAATTCCTTTCTATGTTTATGTAGAAACCTTCTTACGTAGCGGATGCCCCCTTGTTCTCGATACAATCCTGGGTATAAATAGATCTTGGGAGAGATCTCTATATTGACCTTTAATGTATTTAAACATATTTATTATGTCCCCCAAAGTCATTTTCTCCCTAAACTAAATAACCCTAACATTGCTAATATTTCTGGGTACTGTAGTCCACCCAGTCCTCTTATTATTTTAGTTGTCCACCTTTGAATCTGTTCAAGCTCTACAATGATTGCGCTCTGGTGCCCAAGACTGTACACAATATTCCATGAATGGTCTAATCAGTGACTTGTATAATTGGAATGATGTTCTCATCGTGTGCATCTGTGCCCCTTTAATACACCGCATGAAACAATACACTCATATCTGCCTTGGCAACTGCTGCCTGAAACTGGCTGCTACAATGGAGTTTACTGTTCACTAAGATCCCCAAGTACTTCTCCATGTCACTTTTACCCAAAATGTTTCTGTTTAACAAGTAATCATGAAATGGATTTTTCCTTCCTATGTGCATTGCCTTACATTTATCCATGTTAACCCTCATCTGCCACTTCTCTGCCCAGGCCTCAAACTTATCCTGATCCCTTTGTAATAAAACATTATCCTCTATTGTGTTGATTACTTTACAGAGCTTAGTATCATCTGCAAAGTTTGATATTTTACTTTGCAATCCATGTGTAATGAATATATTAAAGAGGATAGGTCCGAATACTGACCCCTGTGAAACCCTACTAGTAACAGGGATCCAGTCTGAATATGTACTGTACCATTAATCACCTCCCTTTGTTTTCTATCACTCAGCCAGTTACCCATTTGCAAGCATTTTTCTCCAGTCCAAGCATTCTAATATTACTTACCAACCTTTTATGTGGCACAGTAACAAATACTTTAGAAAAATCTAGATATGACATCAAATGCCTCACCCCAATCCATTCTAGAACTAACCTCCTCATAGAAGCTGATGAGATTAGTTTGACGGGACCGATCCTTCAGAAACCCATGCTTAAACGGTATTACACATTTATTTTCAGTGAGATACTCCAGTATAGCATCTCCTAGAAAACCTTCAAACATTTAACCTACAACAGAGATTAAACTTACCGGTCTATAGTTTCCAGGATCACTTTTTGACCTCTTTTTGAATATTGGGACACACATTTTCTGGGCGCCAATCCTTTGGGGCATACCCTGTTATTAAACAGTCCATAAATACTAAAAACAGGAGCCTATTTCTATGACATTAATAACTTTCTCCTCATCGCCCTCTATAGTACCTCCATCACTACTTTTCAAAAGGCCAACATTTTCAGTTTTAATCTTTTTACTGTTTATATAGTTAAAAATATTTTGAGGTTAGTTTTACTCTCTTTGGAAATATGTCTTTCTTTCTCCAGCCTTGTAGTCTTTATAATTTTTAGTACTTTTTCCCTCCTGTTTAAGTAGCTTAAACGCTTTCTTTTTGTAATTTATTGCCTCCTTTACATTTTTGTTGATCTACATTGGCTTTTTCCCGTTTCTAGTCACTTTATTTCTGTAAGGTATGTACCTCTCACAGTGGACGCTTGAGATGTTTTATGTATTCTTCACCTAATTGTAGGTTAGTGGTAGCAGCAGGGCAGTGGGAGGTGCAATTAACAAGTGACTGGGTGGTACACACAGCTAAGACTGTCCGTCCTTAAGTTATTTATAAGCAGTGTGCGACCATTTACCATCACGCAATATCTACATGTACACGTACTATAAAAGCATCAGTTCTTACTTCTGTGTGGTTTCTTTAAGTTCTGGGCCCCATAATAGCTGCTACTGCCATAGTTATGTGCATGACTAGCATCATGTATACAAAGATACAAACACTGAATTATTGTGCACATGATCATGTGCATGATGCACTATTAAAATCAGTACTTTTGGATACAATATGTCTTAGTACAGTAAATAATATGTTGGGTTGACATTTATCAGGACACCAATATTAAAGGGATTTTCCAAAACTTTTTAAATTTCCCTACCATCTCCACTGTGCTAAAATCGAAAATTAACTCACTCACCTCTCCTATCACCAAAAATTCAGAGCTCCAGTGCCCCCTCTCCCCGGTCTCTCACTGATGACATCACATTCATGGATCACATGATGTAGTAGCCAGTCCCTGACCTTTATAGTCACATGCTGTATATGCAGGCATGTGACTGTTGAAGCCAGAGATTGGTTACAGCATCATAAGATATGTGAACGTGACATAATCAGTGAGGGACCTGATGGGGAACACTAAGCTCTGTCAGCGCTGGAATTGTGGCAATGGGAGACAAAACTATAGGTCAGTTTTCAAATTTAGTGAAAGGTGGCAGGGAGGTCTTGGAAAGTCTTGGAAAATTCATATAAGTATACAGTAATTTGGTCCTTTTCTTACGGAGTTAAAAAAATACAGTTTTCATTATTTTGAAGAAATGTTTATTTAACAACTGAATACATGCCAAAAAGAATAATTTACAGCAGCAAGTCTTAATACATTTCCTCTCCAGTTTTTTGATTCCCCCATACAACGCATTGATACATATTAACAATAAAACATAAGCACTTTGTTCTTCGGCTTGTTGATAGAAACACATTAAAACAGCAAAATTACCACTGCTAGGCCACAGTAGGCAGCTGACATTTGGGCTTTGTACTGTATGAATATATTTGTACGTTAGCACATTGAAATGGAGTACCTATGGTTATCAGTACATTACACTGTACCTCCCTAACTATTGAAAAATATTTACATCTCTTTTGGCTAATGTTCAGGTAGCAAACCCAACTATTTAAACACATACCATTGATATCACTAAATACTGCATAAATGGGATTGGTAACTTTCTTCACATGCAAATAGTTGTTTTGAGGTCTTTTTACATACAGTAGTTGCTCTCAGTGGGCCTTGAGTCTGTACAGTAAATGCAAAGCCACATTTTGCACAATCTTTGTCATTGTTGTCCAATATCGAAGAGTTGTCATGGTATATGGTTCATGAATATGACAGTGGAAGACAGTTTAGAAAATGTACAGAACTCTCTATTTACAGTTATGTGCTTCCTGTTTTCAACTCCATTGCTTTGCTAGAGTAAATGTATTCAACAACTACTGCACGCTGGATAGCTGTGCGATATCCCATTGGTCATGTACTGTATAAGTAACAGGATAGGTAAAATCATTGTGCCGACACACCGGTGCCATTGACATGGTTGAAAACCACATTGTGCTACCGCAACCATTGCGAAGAAGCAAGAAAGCAAAGTGACATCCAAATATTCTGAATCTAGTACATGCTTTGGATCCAAGTTTATGGCCAGAAAAGTTTTCCATATTCTGCCACTATGATAAAAATATTTTTCCAAACCAAGTGTTTATTTTATTAAAGAAGCAAGATTCAAAATCAATTTACAATAGTTAAATATTTTTATTACGGTATGTTATATTTGTCATGCAATCCGAAGGACATGTAAAATAAATACATTACAAATAGTCTGTATTGTTATCATTGATTAGTAAAAATTGTACCTTGCTATTTATTTGTTCCTGCTGAACTACAAGACTGCCAAAGACATGAATCTATGCACTGAAGTAATGCATAGGCAACTGAATAAAATAACTGGTTGTGTATGGCCCATGTCCCTTAGAATGCCCTAAGAGTTATCACAATCCTTTATCAACATGAATTTCTCCTTTTACACAATTTGTAGTAAAGCTATGCACAGTAGATGACATTACATAGCCAGTATATGGCTATTAAAGATAATCATTTTATAAATAGACATACCATCAGCCTTCATACAATGAACAAACCTTATCAGTTGTTGATTGACAATCTTTGTTCTGAACCACTGATGTCTCAGTTACTGGAGAACAGTACTAAAAATAACAAGTAGACCAGATAAATAGTTATATTAATGACTGGAGAAATAAATGTCTCCTTCCTAGATATGATGTCGGAGACTTTGGAAGAATCTTAAGCTGGTGATAAACATGGCATAACTGTCAGCAATTATGTGACACAACATTGGCATGCTTGCTAGGTTGGCCAAATTTTATTTCTAAGGTATGAGAAGGGACAAGTTGACACCTCTGGAAGTGCTTCTCCCATGGAATACCATAAATTAGAATAGGCTAAAATTCAAGTCTGTCTGATCCCTATTTACCTTCATGAAAGACAGTCTGAGGTGGACAGTGGTCAACTTTGATAAGTCCTTGAGGCTATATTGAGTAGTCTTAGAAATACAAATATACGATTAGCAAAAAAATGAGACCACTTTATGTATTGTATGTACAGAATGTTTCATATACTATCATTGGCTTGCCAAATGTCAATTCATTCACTATGTTTATACCAAGGAATAAACTGTAAAGTGATCTTCTCTGGTAGGGTGTTATTTGCAGTTGTTAACAGTTCATTCACAGTGAATCAAAATATCATTAAAATTATATACTAAACTTTTTATAAAAGCATATTTCCTGTTTCAGAAGAAGAAAACAATATGGTGAGGAGAAAAACAAATATCAGAATATGAATTGCCATTTGTGCATTGTGTATTTGTATAAATAAGTTTTTTTTTCTTTTTAAAAGACAACTTTATACTTTGTGTGCTAATGTTATTAACTGACTATTCTTTTGAGCATAAAAAAGTTAAAGAAAAAGGGGAGCATACAAAGCAAACACTAAGATTTTCTATTAAAATGCATGATAATGTATTGAGTTAGGTGCACATAAACAAAAAAAATCTGTATTCTATTGTTGAAGGGGTTGTCCACTTTCCCTTTTTACTGTACGATAGGGAGCTATGGCTTAAAGGAGAAAAAAATATACTTACTATCAGCAGTACGCCTCCTGGTCCTCTCTACCAGTCTTCTGTTTTCTTGTTGCTTTGGCCGAAGAAAACATCAAACATAGGCTGAAGGGATCAGAGTGACACTGCCCAACGAAACCGCTAAGTCGTCAAGTTTCCCAAAGGTTATTTTGAGAAGCGTCATTTGACTGCAGTGGTGACATTCCATTCGGTCAAAATCGAATGAAAACAGAAGACTGGCAGAGAAAACTCAAATACACATTTCTGGAACAAACTGCATGTGAGAAGTATGTTTTTTTTCCAGCTTCAGCTCCATAGTGCACAGTAAAAACATGGAGGTGGACAACCCTTTAACACTGTCTGTAACATTTACATGGATGCCGGCTTTGTTAATTGTTACAAAGGCACACCCTAATCACTCCACAAAACAAATAAATCAAAAATGTGATTTTATTATGCAACATTCACAGTGCTTTCTGACCTAAAATCTGTACATGCAAGATTCACAGAAGGTGCTAGCATTGTCCTATAAGTAGACTAAATCCACTTAAAGGTGTAGTATGAGATTTAAAACAACAACGAATAAAAAAACATAGCTGGTTTCTTTCAGAATTAGAGAAACTATACTTCGGGCGGTGGCCAGTATTGCAGCTTAGTCCCATGCATCTGAATAAGACTAAGCTGCAATATCAGAACTTCTTTAGTCCATGGATAATAGTGAAACAATTTCTGGAACATGATATAACCTTTTTAGTAACATAAAGACTGCACAGCCAATAATTTACATTCCAGTATATCACAAGCTAAAGTTAGGTAGCAAGTTATATGTAAATTTTGAAATTGTTATCTGTAATAATATTTGTAAATCTGAATAATACAACATTTTAATTTCTAACCCTTTAGTTGAGAATGCTTATTAAAATAAGCAACTCAATCACCTATTTCTCCCTTTTTATTAATAACCATTCTGCACAAATTGGAGTGTTTAAGAATTTGACTAAAAAACTTGATTGCATTATTTTGCATTACATTACATTGTAGACTGAACTAGGAAATTTGTGTAAACCACACAGTAGCTGGTGACTGTGGTCGCCTGATTAACCATAACCCAAATGACATATTAATAAAGTCCGCAATCAATTATCTCAAGGCAATTATTATCCAAGTGATTGGTATAACTAATGCTTTTTTTAAAATAATAATTCTACTTGGTCTCCACGGAGATAAAATGTGAAAACTTGATGCTGCTTAATTGCTAATTTTGTACAAAACAGAACAGCCCATTGCTTTTCTTGATGCGAGACAGACCTTGGATCCAAAACATCCTTTAATCAGAATATTTGTTTCCTTTCATGTTGTATGCAGAGTTTCTTTTCAATTACAAAAATTTAATTACATTGGTTAAATGTTTTTCCCCATATTACATATCATCCCTTTGTTAAGTATTCAATGCATTACTTTAAAAAAGTAAAATCAAAAATAAAATAAAAATACTTCCTTTGTCGAAACAGAATGCGTGCAAGACAACAAAAAAAAAAAGAAAAGAATGTGCTACAACTAGTAAGAAACCAAAAAGAATAACAAATTACATTTACTGCATATTTGTCATGGTATGTTTAAATTAAGGATTAGTACATTATATCTTAAGGTCAAACCTGTATGAAGATTTCAGTAGTAGATCAGTAAGCTCAACTTGTTTGCTTGGGAGCAGCCAAGTCGTTGTTGCAGTTTAAGGTTTGGGTTTTGTACATTCCCAGGAATAATCCTATCTTCTCATACAAATATGCACACGGTAGCTATAGACAAAAAGCAAATTAAGTGTACAATATGAACTTATTGTTAACAAGGATAGTGAATGTCATATCTGGTTCCAGAACGGTGTTGACGACTGATGCTAGGCTTTTCTCATTTCAATGGCAAGATGGTAAACTAACTGTTTCTCCTTCAAAAGAAAAATAAATGAAAAAAAAATCTGAGGAGGGTTGCTTCAAAAATGGAAAACCAAGCTGAGAAACTTTGTCTTTAAAATTTTACATTTTGTCTATGTAGTCTAAGTCTATTTGGAAAGTTACTAATGTATTTTATTTAGACTTAGCAGAAAGTTTCGTGAACTTTCCACTCTGTAAACATCCAAATAATGCCATGAAAAAGATTCATGAATATTGCATTTTTCCAGTTTAATGTCTATACAAATCCTACTCGGATGAGGTTTGAAGAGGTAACGTGGATTAGACACTCCTTGGTGCCCTTTCAAATTCATGGGTCCTCCTGTTCCTGCCCTTCTTATTTTCTTGTAGGTGCTTCCATTTGTTGGGGCTGACCTGAGCATTGGCATTTTTTTGCCGACGTTGTTTGCGGTCTCTTTTCCATACTTGCTCACAAAATTCATCCATACTGTTGAGATTGGGGTGGTTGATGAGCTGCATGAAGTCTCTGTACCAGATCTTCTGTGTGGGCGACATGCTGTTTGATGGTTCTTTGTGCTTTTGGTTTTCGCCGTCATCATCTTTGTGCAGAAGTTCATCTAGATGCTCTGTATCAATGATTTCTAGAGTTACTTTAAGGAGTGTTTGCATAAATCCATGTTCTATGGAAATACAATAATAGATTCCTGAATCTTTCTTCTTTAAGGTGCGGAGGAGAAGGCCATGATCTGTTGTTATGGTACGATCATCCACTTTTATCTGTAAACGAGACAGAATGAAATTATAATGAAGTCCTTGGTTGTTTTTAGACATTTGAACGTGATGGTTTGGAAGAATAAGATTCTACTGTGTATTCAACAAATACACTGTTTGCTAAATACAAATTGTGTAATAAACTTTGAAAATCTATACAGAGGCCTAACTAGATACAGTAAATCCAGTGGAAGAACAAACATGTTTAGTGGCATCTTAAAACTATTAAGCCTCCTTCAAACTTTCAGTTTGCATGGCTTTTTTTTCTTTCTTGGACAAAAAAACAACAACAATCTCATACAAAACTGCAAGTGTTTTTTCAAAGACTTATTTTTTTTCAAGCAGTTATTAATTTGCATTTTCTTTTCTGGAACATTTTTCTCATCACAAAATTTTTATTTGAAAAACTTTCCAAAAAAACAAATAAAAAATCCAATATACATTCATTATTTTTTTATTGCAAAAAAAAGACAACAGAGGCTAAAAAATTCCATACTTCCAGCATGTTGCATTTAGAAAAAAGCTGCTACTGACCAAAGAAAACCACCATGTAAAAATAAAAAAATTAAAAGAAAATTCCCCAAAGAAAAAAACAATATATGTAGTGCCTTTTATATTTCCCAACTGATTTCAAGCAAACATCATAAGAATACATGATGTTTCATTAGGGTTCATGCTAGAGAGTATAATGAATAAATGTGCTCTTTGCTGTTAACTAAATATGAACTCATGCATGTTAATATTTTCCAAAAAGCCATTTTAATATTTTCATTGAGATAAATGGTTTTATGCTTACATGCATCTACAAAAGAAACAGAATATCTATAGAGCCACCATTTACCCGAACCAAATTGTGGTGAGCAAGAAATTTACAGTTGAAGAAAATCACTTTCTAGCGTGCTCTAATTACCTAATAAAGCCCATTCAGTCTTTTACCAGGCTTGTAACTTTTTATACACACTTGACAGATACTTCAGTTATGAAGGCGCTCTCTTAACAATGTCACTAAAGATGGTGTGTAAATTCTTTGGTGTGAATGAACACTTGCGAAAAACACACTCTTTAGACTCCTCTGCACTCTACTTTTTTAACCAGAGGAAATCACTGCACTGTTTATCTTCTAAATGGATCTGTCTTTTAAAATTTGATTGATGGTAAAAAGGTGAGGATAAAAGCATAGTTTTCTTTCTTTGTAAGTTTACAAAAACTAAAAGCACAAATAATACAAAGTATATGCTTTCTCCTCTTTCCTAGTTTATATAGGGGCTTGTAATAAACATGTCAAAAATGTAGAAACATTTGGAATTTATACACGTTCAATAATCATTATAAAATCATTAAATACAAAGTAATATGTTACAGTTCTATTATCACAAATTAATAGAGCTTGTTTACAGAGTATATGATTGACTGGCATGATCTAATCAGTTGTGGCAGCTTTTATTTTTTTTACATAATAACAGAAGGAATAGCCACAGTATTTAGTAATGTTGCATTATCTTAAATTTTCACTTCATCATTGATGAAGTACTGACAGAGTAAAAGTTTGCCAACAGCTTCTGAGAAGCTTATAAGAAAGCAGCACCAATAGAACTGCACTTCTAACCCTATAGGAAAATCCCTATATCTTTGTAACTTTATAAATTGCCATATTATAACTCTCCTTCTGTCGGTTTTCCTATCTTGTAACCTTCATGTCTGAGACCGGCTCTTAGCTTACTATGAGTCTGCTTTAGAGAATGAGGAGATGGCCATGCTTGCACAGTTCTTTCCATTTATTTCTATGAGAGTTTTTAAAATATCCGAGTACACTATTTGGGCTATATTCAGAATACTATACAAATGAATGGGGAAAACTGTGCAAGACTAGCCATCTCTCCATTCTCTAAAGCCAGCTGATAGCAAGCTATGAGCTGGTCTTGGACACAGAAGTTACAAGATGGGAAAACCCCTTTATTATCTCATGTCCTTTGAAAATATGGAGAATTTTACTCTTTATGTATAAAGACACTAAATTTATTGTCATAAATTAGCAATAGCATAGGCAACCTATGGCTGTGTTCATATTGTCATTAAATCACCATGGCATAATGCGCAAATGTATATCAGTCTGATCTTCTATACACAACAGTACAATGGCAAAATCATAGAATTGTTTAGCTAATGTCCGTTCTAACAATTTCTCCCTAATTTTAGTTATTATGAAAACCTCCATAGTAAACAAAGTTCTATTAACCTCTTCTTTCTTCTCATCATTCAGTTTCTGGAACTGCCAGAATACGGTGGCTCTCTGTGATTTTGGACTGCATTCAAGGAATGTACTGCTGTTCTCCACACCATAGATTATCTTCTCCTCCAAACTCTGTCTATGCGGATCATCTGAAAGCAGGAGAAACATCACAGAATTATAATTGCACAAAAATAACTTTATTATAACCCGCTAGTGCCAGTTTAAGCTTTGTCCTGCTGAAAGAAAAGCAATTTTACAAACATTAAATGCATGTAAAATGACAACCAGTACAATTCTACTCTACTGACATAATTCTAGAACATAGGTAAATGCTGCACAGTCTCTGAGGCTCTTCATTATGTCTAATAGATGTGATCATTGGAAGGAAGCACTTCTATATGTTCATATGCACTAAGAGAGCAAATGAACAAGAGAGGTCATCTGCAGAGGGTACTTAAAATTAAGATTTAATCCATCACTATAATTCAGCAGCACATAGAGATAGACCTGATCACACATAAAAAAATCAGAAGGATCCTGAAAATTCTGTTTTGTATACAAAACAAGTTAATCAGGTTTTTTAGCTTTTCAGGAAGACTGTGAGTTATATTCATTAGTCATTCTCTACACACATACTAAGAGTATGTTCACACGGCGTACTGCGCACCACAATATGCCAGGTGTTTTAGCAGCACGCGTGGGAAGAAGTGACATGTCACTTCTTTCTCCTGACAAGTAGAAAATGACAGGTAATCTTAGCTCTCAATGAGAGCTATGAATTAGAGTATGTCCACACGGCATGGTTTTCTCTGCAGATTTTCAGACAGTTTGCAGACTTGGAAACCGTCTGAAAACCAACAAGAAACCATCCCCGTAGACTTTAATAGAAAATCCGCTCAGTAGTCTACATTTAACGGATTTTCAGGCACTGGCATTCTGAAAGACTCGGAATATGCACAATCTTCCGCTTATTTTTCAGGTGGAAGGTGTGCAATTTAGTGGTTATGGGGGATGGTTGAATCCGCAAACTGTTCCCCAAAACCATGCAAAAGATGATAAAATACCATCCAGATCCTTAAACAGAATCTGACTGGCACTTTACATATACCATATGGCCGTACCCTTACCATAGTTGTGTGGCATATTTTGACGTATTGCAGCGCAATTATTCTCCAAAATATGCACCGCAATTATGATGTGTGAACATACCCTAAGGACCTCATGGTAAGTAAAAAAAACTTTGTAAACTGGTTTACTGCCATACAAAAAATGCACATTTTATCTAAATCATAGTTGTTTAAAAACTGTGACTTTTAATGTTTCTGTGCCTGGTTGGTCACATTTGAACAGATTTATTATAATTTACACCAGAAACTGGCTGAAGTTACAGCTGAAATCCATGCCAGCTCATAGCTGGTGTGAATTTCAATTTCTGGCACACAGATAACCACAGACTACTTTATCAAGAGACATATGCCTTTTAACAAAATTTTTGAATCTTACCCTGGTGCCCTTATAACTCAGACTGACATGGTAAATGCCAGCTTATTAAATCAGCCGTGGAAGTCTTTCATGTAAATTTGGTTGTTCTGCTGCTTCAAATACATTAGAAAACATCAGCACAATCTTTATGATCTAACAAGTGAGAGCTGCAATAATCTTTTGCATTAATCCCTAAAAGCTTTGAAGAGCAAATCCCAAACAATTTACTGTTTAGAATTTAAATCGGTTTCCCAGAAAAGTCCTTTTATTTCAGTGGGACCACCCAAAAAGAACTCTATTTTGCCATCTAACAAGTAGACCATTCTAAAGAAAACAAAATCTGCATACATTTAATAACCTTGGTGTTCAGAAAAATTCTTCGTCCTCAGTTAGAACTTGTAATGTTATATAAAACACAAATTACAGGACGTATAAAGCAGAAAACTCATTATACTCAATCCATCCCATTGCAGTCAACTTCTTTCTTTACAAGAAAATTGGGAGATATACTTTCCAATTTATGTAACCTAGCCGTGTGGCTTTCCATTCAGTGTGTGTCTGTATGGTTAAAAACATGTTTTCTGTAATGTATTGCAGTTGGATATTGTTTTCCGCAGTTTTATAGCGAAGATTTACAATCAGTGGCAATGTTATTGAGGAAACAATCTCCAATCAATTATTTCCATAATATATTTACATTTGTTGAATTGGGAGAACAAACAATGCAGTTTAAGCTCCTCTACTAATTATTTCCTTTCACAAGAACAGAGTTTCCTGAGTATTAATCATGCTATAAAAAATCACTTTGCAATTACAGGCTCTTATCCCCTTGGCATACAATACTGAAAATGGTGTTTATACTCCAAAATTTCCGAAACAACCCATACACTTGTGAAAATTAACATTTAAGACAGCCGAGTGACATAAAGCATGAGTATCACACCTTACATGATAAAAACACAGTAGGATAAGAAAATATTTACAATGCCTAATAAACAAAAAGACCACCGCCAGACCACTGTGTGACTAGGTCACATTGTAAAGGTGACCTGCAAATGGTAATTAAAAAACGTAAAATGCTGGATTTAAGTACACAAGTAAAAGTGCTCTGCTGCTCTGTATACCTCACTAGTAGAAAACCATTACACCTATTGATATTTAGAAGAATGGTAAGTTCCATTAGAAAAAAAAAAATATTTAAATTACATTATTAGGTTGTTGTTTGTTTTAACTGTTAACATTAAATTTCTATGCATTTCAAGCAGATGTCAGAAAATAAAATTCAGGACCATATATCACAATGATACCCTACATGATATCTATATAAAATTCTTACCATTGTTACTAAAACCTCACCTAGTGCTGTACATGATTCCATTAAAGAAGTGTATTATTGAATTGCATACGATGATTAGCTGTCTAGTAGCGCCTCTCTACAATATGTAATGGCACTACATGCCCTGCAGTTTAATCCGAGAGTTCTCATGCACCACATGTCCCACCCCGTGCAAACTTGGTATGATCTCCCACTTGGTTGCCACGACACAGGTAGATGGAGTTATTTATTTAAAAAAAGGAAATGTTACAGCCTTGCAAAGCCTTTTTCAAGCCATAGAAAACATAATAAACAATCACAATAGGCAGCCATTTATACTATTTGGAACGTGACACAATCCCCTTTCTCCTCCCTTTTTTTACCCTTTTGCAATGGAAAGAATATATGCGGATTCTACTCCATTCTGCATTGATTGTACTGGCATTTCCCCATAGATTTATTTGATAATGGCAGATAATGGTCTCAAGTTACAATATTTTTACAATGATTGTCCCAGAACCGAACAATATGGAAACTAGAGAGTAAATTGTACATGGCAGTATATTCATTTCTATAGAGAGACACAGATCTGTCTACCATGTATATACTACTGTGCAATAAAAACATAACATTCATGTAATCCTTCTTATTTAAAGAGGTTAAATAATCTAAAAAAAATCCTGTGAGATGCCAGCTTGGAGCACAGGAAGATGGTCGTGCTTGCGCAGTTTGCTCCATTCATTTCTATGGAAGTTATAAATATAGCCAAGCGGGTAAATTTGGAACACTTACAGACATAAATGGAGGAGGACTGCACAAACACAGCCATCTCCCTGTTCTCCGAGAAGGCTTTATGAAATGGCAAAACATCTTAAAGTAGAGCTGTGATACCCCGACTGTGATGACTATTTCTGCTTTCTCTATAGTGATGTAACCAGTATAAGAAACGAAGTTAAGTGAAATCCACTCAAAAGAAGCCTGGATAGTCTTTCATAACTATTGCGAGGTTGAAAAAATCTGAACAAAGCAAAATACAACACGATACTTAGAATATGGCAATTTAAACAAATCAGGATGCCATCATGTTGGAGCAAAGAAGTAGATGGCAGACAGCTGAGGCGACGTTTTAGCTCCATTTGCGACTTCCAGGTGCACCCCCATATTCATTTACTCTGTAACTATTTCTAATCAGGATGGTTGCGTACAGTATTTCGCAGCTTCATGGTTCAAACTTTTTGGGTCATCAATTCATTTAAGCGATGTTAGAGTGAATTTAGTATGAAATATGATGTTTGTGATGTACCTACAAAGGGCGACATGCATGAATCCTGGCAGTGACAGGCCAGTTCTAAATAGCTTTAAGGCAGTGTAGAATGCACCAGAATGTATGAACCTGTTCTTCTGAACGTTATACATACAGGCGCAGTCTAGTGCCAATTAGACAAGTCTGGTCAGGCATCACCTTTAACTTGGTTTGGCTGTTCTATCTATTCTGCGCCTAGGTTTGAATCATAAATGTGTCTAATTCTATGAATGTGGTGCAACACGCCCCCAGAACGCCCTTAATCTTTGGTGCACTAAAAAGTGGTTTTGGCGCGTTACAAAGGGACTTATCGCGCCAAAGTTTAGGGTGCACCTGTTCATATATTCTTTTTGGCTCAAAGTACACCAGAAAACTGCCACAGCCCCGTTTATACATGTTGCCCAAAGAGTGTTATTCAGAGAATAATATAGAACAGACAGGATCATTGCATAGTGGAGGTCATCTGAAAATGTCACATGACATAATTGATGATGTGCAACATTGTCTAGAGCTGATGCCTATGGGACGGCATTTATATCTCAACAGCTACGATTTAGCTTGCGTTTCAAAGCTGCAAGCTTGTGATATGCATATAACTTCTGCTGTAACACTTCTGGTAGGAAGTCCCGTGCTGCGCCATGTATTTAGACATGGCATATCGCTAGACCCACCAAGCAGTATACTGAGCTGTTCTTAAAGGGAACCTATCACATAGGTTGTGCCCACCTTCCTGAGGGCAGCACAAGCTAGTGTCAGACCTGCTGTTTCCAGCGCTGTGTCCCTTATTCTGTAAGATGCAGCAGTTTTAGAGCATTTACCCCTTAAATCTCATTCATGAGCAGGTCTTAGCTCCACCCACCAAAGGCTGGCTCCGCCCACTGACAGTTATTCACATGTTTCTACCTATTCAAAGTAATAGGTTTGTCAGTTGAGGTGGGCGGGGCTAGCCTCCGATTGGCCGGGTTTGAAAAAAACTGACACTCTGAAGGACTCTTCGAATGACTCTTCTGGCTGAAAACTGCAGATTTGAGCATTAAATACATGAAAACTACAGCATCTTACAGACTAAGGAACACAGCACTGGAAACAACATGTCTGACACTACCTTGTTCTGTCCTCAGCAAGGGGGGCATAATCTATGTGACAGGTTCTCTTTAAGAGCTCTAAACCATTTGTTCTTGCTCTACAGTGTGGTATATTTCTCTCTGTATATTTGAAACGCCCAGATTAAGGTAATTTTGAGATATGTGTTTATTATTGTTCATTGGTTTATATGGTAACCTGATTTAGCCCTTATACTGTGATGTTCACTTGCAGATTTAAACTACCAATAAAGTTCCCTGAGGAAGCAAATTAGGTGTGGAAACATGTCAGGACAGTCTGTATCTGTTAGGGCATTATAGGAGAGGCTCTTGATGGAGTCGTCCTTATCAGGACGGTGGTTCCACATTTTCATAGGTAGGGCTTTGTATAGCCACCTATTAGGGATAATTTAGGGATAATATACACTTTTTCCCTGTCCACCCTATTTTCCACGAGCATATTCCTACCCCTGGAAACATATTCATTTTCCTGTAGACTTTGATTTTCCTAAAGATCTAGATGGGCAACACAAACAGAGGTCATTATTCACATGAACAGCTCTGGTTAAGTACATATATTGAATGATTATTAATATTTTTTAATGCTTGATTTATAAAAGCAATTTTTTAATGATATTTTGCTCTCAAAAGTAGATAAAGTATGAGATAGATTTGATAAGCAACTTTGTTTTTTCTATGTTTTGGATAGCATAGGTTTGGAGATTGTGCCTATGGAACCTCCAAGCGTACTGTATCAATGGACATTTCTGCCCTGACTGTGATGGACTTCCGTCCAATTTCTCTCATATTATTGCCTCTGCGTGGCTCACCTAGAACGGACTAAGCAGACTAGGTGTTACATTCCACAGCACACTACCAGCTTTATCAACTCCCATAAACCCCTTCTCCTCCATGTCTAATATGCATATTCATTGGGAATATATACTCCATTTTACTGTACACTATTGTCCTAGTCTCTTCCCATAAAGCACTTCTCCTTTATATCTAATATACATATTCATGTTAATAAAGCTGCAGGCTTTATTAAATACATATTCCATTGTACTGTACACTATTGTCTTAGTATATTCCCATACTTCTCTTTTATATCTAATATACATATTCATTTTAATAAAACTGCAGGCCCTATGGTTAGCCCGCCCTCCCTCCTGCCGTTTTACCTTCCACCTTCCCCATTAAAGATTCTTTCTTACAGGTCACGGCTAGCCACCTAATTTATTACGTCACAATGGGAGCAAGCCCGTTATGGAGATTGTGAACTTGTCTGAGGATTGTTGTTTATGGGAGCATGGTGGCAGCAGTAGCATCACATATTATTAGTGTGTGTGCAGGAGAGTGGGTTTTGTGGATTCTCTGATGGCTAATTGGTGAGCACCTGAATAGGGTGTGTACCTAAAATGATATAAAAGGAAATGAGCTTAGACCACATGGGACCGGCCCTCTAAACTCTGATGAAGCCAGGTTTGCTGGTGAAACATGTTGGGGACGTCAGGCCTGACGTTTTAAATTGTGATTTCTCACCTCTGTCTACAAGTGTTTTCCGCTGCAGTGTCACAAGGGGACCTTATTTGTTTTGTGTCCATTAGATTAGGGACAACTGCCCAAGTAGGAGGCTTGGAATCCCTTACTGGAGTTAGTAAATTGCTGTATATATAAGGCTCTCCTGTTAATAGGTGGTGCTCCACCAGACTTGATAATAGAAAAGGAGCTATTCCTTCCTTCAGAAGTAGAAAGGATTAAATGGTGAGGTTAGAAATCAGGTTTTTAAATAGTGTGTATAGAGGTTAAGAGTTATACTAAATAAAAGTTACGTTTTAGTGTTTCATAGATAGGGAACTGATAGAGTTTAAGTTTGCCTATGGCAAAACAGTAAATATAGTGATCAAAAGTCACTCTCTGTTCTCTTGCGAGATTCCCATTTTTTTTGGAGACTATCATACAGGCTATGGCACGCATTCACATTACATATAATGGGAGATTTACCATGCAGATTTGGTGTGAAACCCACATCGTTTCTGCACCACAATCTGGCATGGGAACAGAGCCATACAGTCCAGTTATCTGATGTTCTGTGCAACTGAACATCCTTCACATTAAATAGATTGTCATCCTGTAAATAATTAAGATTTCTATTTAATAACTGCAGGAAGATATTAAAAATCAGAAAAGTGCATAACTTTTCCTTATATAATGAATAACCTTTATTTTTGAAATCAGAAAAGCTGGTAGCTGTGTATAGTTCAAAATAATTTACTTCATCAATAGTGCATTTTTTCCGTATACTGTAAAAAGTCATACGTTATGGCACCCATTAACCATGCTCTGTATAAATACAGATCTTTTTCCATATATATATATATATTAGATCCAAAAGCTTTGATCATGGCTTATGTTTGACTACAATTCTTATCCAAGAAAACTGTTTAAAATGCGGCCTCAGTAAAAGAAAACAAACTGGAGCAGAATGACCCCTTGTTTGTTTTTACTAGCTTTCATCATATTTATGGTAGATTCAGCCATCTGAACATAATACACAAAAATAAAAATCAAGCATATATCATATGGTTTATAATAGTTTCAGATGTTCATATACTTTGGGAAAAAATGCAGAAATGGAAACTATGAACTGTAAATTTACTCTTCTGATAGCACATATAGAGGCAATCACATGAAGATGCATATGCATGGCCGGCAGATGCAGAACACTTCGTTAAAGCAACTGGTTTAGTCCCAGCTGTTAATACATAAGCGCTTCTCCATTACAGTATGTTTTATTGTTTTTTTAAATATGACGTTATGATAAATGGTACAAAAGAAAGTACCTGAAAGGTATAATATGTCTGGGAAATATAATAACTCCAAGTTCCAGAACAGCTATAACTCCACAAGCTGGTAATATAAAACGTGTACTTTACACAGTTTAAATCCCTTGTGTTATTGAACATGTAAAGCAGCATTTACCCAAACACTGTAATCATAAATGTGTAAAAGTGCAAGAAGTCACTTAGCCCTTAGGGGCAGCATTAGTTAATACAGGAGTGGTATTTCATTAATAGAAACCCATTACATAATGGCTTGTCAGAAAAAAAAAAAAAATATTGTATATATATATATATATATATATATATATACACATATATATATATATATATATATATACACATATATATATATATATATATATATATATATAAATATATATATATATCTACATAGATATATAGATATCCATATATATGCGCACAGCATGTATATATACACCCATATCTATCACTCTCTCTCTCGCTCTCTGTGTATGTACATATATAGAGCGCTCTCTCTTTATATATACATGGATTTAATTATTTCTTATAA
Organism: Phyllomedusa bahiana; assembly: GCA_025379985.1. Classification (NCBI taxonomy): domain Eukaryota; kingdom Metazoa; phylum Chordata; class Amphibia; order Anura; family Hylidae; genus Phyllomedusa; species Phyllomedusa bahiana. Next base: position 52,892 of record JAODAL010015776.1, on the reverse strand, counting down.
ACGTTATCAGGTTATTATAAATAAGGGTTATTCATTGTAGTTGAAGATGTTATGCAATTTACTACCTGTTCTTCAACCTCCATTATTTCTTTCTTTTTTTTTTTCAAAATTTCTAGATTGCCATCAGTGAATTAAAGCTTTACTGATTAAATCCTAACTCTGTACAAATGTTCCAATTATGTTTACAAAAGTACATGGCTCATAGTGAGAGAGCTTAGAAACACTTGATGACCCTTTGTTAACTGATAAGGATGGATTTTCACCTTCTAGATGGAAATATTCACTAACTGCAGATACAGAAAAACAATGCATACTGTAATTGGAACATAAAATGTATTATATAAAACGTTACAGAATTTTCATTAAAAGCCGAATAACCTTGGGCACTTAAAACTGGAAAACCCATTGAACTGCTCAAGGAAGGAAGACAAAATATCTAGTAGATGCACAAGGTGGAGCCATTAGCTCATGTCAGGGCTACACTTCAGTAGGGCTTTATACATAGAAATTAGCAGCAGCAAAAATAGGATTAAAGTACGATACATGCATGCAGTACAGTGTGTGTGCACAAGTCCATTTTTAGTTCTCTTTTAAATTAATCACAAAACTGGTCATTTGTGTAATGTGTATGATATACATGTAGCAATGTTGAGAAATATTAAAGAATCTTATTTAACGGTGACACAGAACTAAGCTGCCATAAAAGTGCATCAAGTAGCGCTCAATTTATAAAACAAAAATCTACTGTAGAACATTATGAATCTCATAGCAAGTTCATATAACTGTTTAAAAGGGTTGCACACTTTATACCAAAATTAAATAAATCCTTTATTGCTGTGGAATAAAATATAAAAGCCTATACTCGCCTTCACCCTTACCTCCATTTTTTGTGTTGTGTCTCTCCTGGTCTTTTGTTTACCTCTGTTCCCTTCCGAAATGGACGTCACTAGTGCAACGATCTTGTGCCTCTACTTACATCACCGTCCAGAGCTGTTCACTTCCAAATGGTGAAGTAAATGAGTGGCACATGACCCCTCCTGCCAATCGACCCCTTTGGAAGAGAAGAAATATAAACACCAGTCCTGAGAGGCCCAGTGATGGAACAGAGGAGCAGAGGAAGGGGAGCATTTTATTTTTTATTTATCACGCTGCATTAGCGGATTGTTTAATTTTGGCATGAACTGGACAACCCCTTTAACCGTATTACAATGCTGTATAACAGAAATCAAATGGTCCATGTATCAATCCAATAGAAATATCGTAGACACATGATGTAAAATGTGTGTCATAAAACTCTAGACTGAATAGAAGCAGTAGTAGAGACCATCAGAGTAAAGTCCAGGCACAACAGCGGAGGAACCCAGGGGAGAAAAAAAGGGTGAAGGAAGTGGCTTCTGAGAAAGTGAGCAAAGAGAGTTGTGTGCTAAGTAAGTCGTGAAAATACAGGGTTGGAAGTTTTAGAGAGCTCTTTTCAAGTAGAGCGCAGACGAGCCAGTTGATCTATGTAAACCTGGAATGGAAAGGAACAAATTTTTATAAGGGAGCATATTTTGGTACTCTAAAGAGGAACCAGAGTACCAGTAATGTATGCACATACTTTTCCATGACTAGGTCAGTTCATTGTCTTTCTTCTTCTTCAAAGCTTAGACTACCAGGCTGTGGCCTGTCAAGGTGAAAGACAATGGGTCCACTGTGACTGTGACCAGAAGGAGGGGTAGATATAAGCCAGGTGGATCAACAAAATGAGAGTTTGTATGTTCTGAATGATATGAACTAGAACTGAGCAGAACTAAGAATCAAGATAGGTGACTTAACCAGAGTATTATTGCACAGCTTGCAGTGAAAAGGCAAAGCCCTTGACACCAGAAGTGACTTGCGATTAAATCATCTGTGGTTCCATTATTGCCAGAACGTCAAGATGTTGCAATGTTAGCACCTACCTGGGAGTCAGTTTATAGAGGTATGGAGGTTAGCCATCTTGTGGACCTACTTTAAGGCACCCAATGCGTCTACAGCCTGTTCCTGTGATAGCCACTTAAAGGTTTATAACCCTTCTACGACTCAAAATTGAAGTGAAATGCTGACTGCTTGTTACAAGGCATTTTTGACATAAAAGGGTTGTTCTCACCATACGGTTTTTACAGAATCTGTTCTTCACAGCCAGCTTCAAGCTCCCACTTACTGGTTGGGCTGTGGATATTTCTACAGCTGTGATTGACATTTCAGCTCTGCTATTCCTAGATGAGCCTGTTAGAGGGACAATGGTGCTGAAAGAGTTTCAACATCAGGGCACCAGGCTACAGAGCTCTAAAGGGTTAAAGTTTATCAGTAACATAATCAACTTCCTGTGCTGCTAATAAGACACAGTAGGGAGTGATTTTGCTATCCTGGCCATAGGGAAACGTGTGTACACAAGCAGAAGATAAGAACTGCTTTAATATCTACGTTCTGCCATTAATGAGTTTTATTATAATACAGTATATGCATTTTAAAACAAACAGAATTGTAACTTTATTATCCCTGAGACATTTGAAATGGGTGACTCATTTTTAATTTAAAGTAATTTTTGTAAGGTTAAAATTAAATATTGTTGTAATGAATGAGGCGCTTTATTTGGGACAAACGTACTTGCCTCAAGCAAGTTTACAGTGATTCAACTTTGAAGAACCCCATTTCAGCTTCTCATGGCATCAAAACCCTATATATTTTTCTGGTTTTCTCTACCACATTCCCTTTAGCAGTTAAATCAAAGTTTTCATGTACAGAAGTAATAAAACAAACACACAACAGTTAACGTAATGTATTTCTATTAGACGTGTGAGCATACAATACACAGAATTGTGCCTGTTCCCAGAATTCACTTTAACATAGAAGTCATGTAACATTGTTTATGAAAAGTGGTTACATAAATGATGTATATAGCTAAGGGGATTCAGAGATGAAATATTACTCGCTAACCTCTTCTTGGCCATAAAAAACAAGGAAAATATGAATAATGGTCACAAATTCCACACGATACAATAATAAACTTGGCGCGCTGTAGATCAGGCAATCATGTTTATTATTGAAGGTTAATAAATCGTTGAGAAACACTGAACATTTAAGTTTATTTAGTGAGACCAATAAGACTGGTTCAGGAAATATTGGGAAGAACTGCTGAAATATTAAAGATGTAGGAAGTGAAATAAAGACCTAGATATACAACCTGATAACACAGCTGCATTGCTACCATGCCCACTTATGTGATCAACTCCCCCAATTGAAATTACAGCCATGGTTGCCATTAACAACCCTGTACCCTGTAGTAAAACTGGCGATTCTCCATGAAAGTGTGGAAGTGTGGAAACTTCTGTCTACATCTCCGATAATCAGCATAGCTAGGAAGCAGCACCAAACACCACTAAGAAAGCACCGACCTACATATCCAGACTGCTTGTTGGCTCTCTCCTCAACAGCCTCAGTCCCTGACTCCTCTCAGAAGGCGCCAAGCCCGGTTGCCCTTAGTAATCAGATCATTAGTGCTAATCAGTGGAAGGCATAGGGCACACTAAAAGAGGGAATTAACAGAGGCAGGTATGGAGTATGGGGAAAAGTCAAAGGGAGATATGAAGTACCAGGCAAAAAATGTGGGGAAGTCAATGGGAGATATAAGGCACCAAATACAGAACCAAGAGGAATGAGCAAGACATATGAGGACTGAAGCACGGGATGGGGGAGGAGCAGGAAGTGTGAGGCACAGTAGTGTACCAGAGGAGATCAGCAATGTGAGGTTCTAGGCCCAGGACAAGGAGTATCTAGGAGTTAGATACTACAGAATAAAAGTCAAATTAACATAATTTATGCCATAGAATAACAGTTTTACAAAATAAGACTATTAATAATGGTATGAAAAAAATTACTTACATACCATCCACATATTCTTCAGTACTATACAGAATTTGTTACCCTTAAGTTTAGTTATCTACTATGCATGGTGGGGGAAAAGGACTAAAACATTAACTAGAATCATAACGGGTTTCACGTTAGTCTTATGTAAGTATTATGTACAGTCATTTATTTTGATATGAATCAGTTGTGTGGAAATTGACATAATTTTAAATTTTTGCATTATGCTTAGAATAGACCATATGTTGTTTGTATTCCTTTGTTTTCCCTGTTACATTATAAACCCATTTGAACAGATGCCTTCTCTTACAATGCTAGTAACTCAGTAGTGTGTCTTTATAATAATTGGTACTGTAGAATAAAAATTCAAGGACAACAGAAATAATAATGATAGGAGAATGGTGGCAATATACATTAAGGATATAGTAAAGTCGACTGTGCAAGGTGAGATATGTAACCAATACTTATGACACATTTCTCTTTCTCTGCAGCCTCACATAGCCGTGCCCTTGTGATGGACTGATTGTAACATAATTTGGTTTTAATTCTTTTTTCTCTGTGATTAAAGGTTTTTCGACTGCTGCTGATTTTTCCAGCATGTCAATATGAACGAAATTAGTCAAAAGTGTAAAATAAACTACTACTTTAGATACAAGCGCCAGGTGTTTCAGGGAACAAGCTGCACAAAGATCGTCAGAGGAAATCTCCTGCTGCAATCCTCTAATAGAAATAAAAAGTGTATATATATATATAAAAAAGACGATCGCGCTCTGTTCGCTGTATAAGGTGCCAACTTAATCACAAGCAGTCCCCAAATAATCAAATTCCAAAATATGCAACCCCCATGCAAATAGTATAAAACAGTGTAAAACACACCTGTAATAGTGCAACCACTTCCCCAGAGATTCTCACTCGATGCTCACATCAGCCAGGAACCTCGCACTAATCCAGGTTTCTGTCCACTTCAATCTTCAGTTGGTGGATTTGTCAGAAAAAATATATAAAAACATACAAACAGTGTGGTGTGTTCACCGCTAATACGCTCCGGCTGGCAGCGTGCGGGATCCACACATACAGGCTCACAGACTAGAGTGACGTCACTAAGGCTGTAGATAACGAAAGCCGAGCAGGCATACAAGAGCTACGCGTTTCAGAGAATAACGATCTCCTTCATCAGGTTCCTGGCTGATGTGAGCATCCAGTGAGAATCTCTGGAAAAGTGTAAAATAGCCCACCTTAAACATTATGAATCAAGTGTTTTGTTTGTATACCCAGTATGGCCACAACTGAAGTACTTCACTTTCCATACAGGCAAAGTTATGTTTCTTACTAAACAGACGTGGCAGATATAAAATGGATTGAATTAAAAAGCAACATGAACCTAATGAAAGAAGAAACTACGGAAGTGTTAACAGACCAAATTTTATTTATTATTAGTGTAGCACTTCAGACTCAGGTCAGTGTCAAATTCAAGCAATTCCATTCAGATCTATGCAATGTAAATTTTGGTGCAAACCGAGAACCCAAAGTTGGAGTTAATTTACCTTTTTGTGGTAATCCAGGTCCAGTGGGGTTCGCTTAAAGTTTCATTATTTTTGGATAGGGCTAATGTGAGGTTTACATCTCAAAACCAATTTTTTTCACAAATTTAATCAAACGTGTGGAGGCAAAGAGGGACAGATTAACTCAACACTATTTATTTATGATAATAGACAAAAGAAAAAGACATTTTTGCAGCTGTACCTGAAGGTTCATTTTGGAGTAGATAGAGAGAATATGCCAGGATTAGCAATGAGGACTATCTAAATTACTTTGAAGCAAATCACAGAAAGTAAAGGGAGTACTGCAAGGATAGTAAACAATGCACCAAAACCTGCTTTTACAAGAGGCTGTCCATGTCATATAGCAAATTAATAAAATACTCTAATGACTCCATCAAAAAAAAAAAAGTATACTTACCTACCTCCGATCACTGGTTCAAGGGCTGGCTCTTCCCAGACTTCTGTATGCACACTGTCACTTCTAAATGGGCACATCACCGCTGCAACTGTCACATACCTCTTTTTACATCACCATCCAAAAGTGAACATCTCCAAACAGTGAGGTAAGTACAGGGATGTGAGCCCTGCAGTCAGTTGGTGCCTGCAGAAGTGATGTGCCCGTTCAGAACTGACAGAATGTCAACAGAAGACCAGGGAGATCAGCGCTGGAATCGAGGTCCAGAGGAAGGGGAGTATACTTTTTTGGGACCCTTGAAGCATTATATTAATGTTTTATATGACATGAAAAATCCCCTCAAGTTACCACAAACTACAAGGCATACAAGGTAATAAGTCTTTAGTTCCACCACAAATAGTAAATGTATCAATACAATTGTTACTTCACTCACCATGATGCTGTAAATCTGAACAGTGTGTTAAAGGATCTCCATTTCTGATATCTTGCCGTCTTGTGCGCCTAACAAAATAGATATACACTGATCAGCTTTAAACTAGTTAAGTTAATAAGACTGATTGTCTTATACAATGGCACTGAACAAGGACTGGAATATACTACACAGCAAGTGAACAGTTAGTTCTTGAAGTTGCTACATCTGTATGTTTTATTTTGTTTTAGTTTTTTTTTGTTTTTTTTAGCAAGAGTACAATAGTAGGCTTAAGCAGTAATATAGTTATATTTGATGTCAATGCATCTGTCCAGCATTTACATTATGGGATTGTTACCAGCGTATGTGCCCTGCATGGACAGCAAATTCTGTAGGAATAGATTATTTAATGGCAACTGAATACAATAGTGTATTATAATAAAGGTGATCGTATAGCTTTTGTTTATGAGTTTGCTTATTCATTCAACTCTAAAGAAACTTTTTTAAGGTACAAGACAATACTGCATATTATGTAGTCAAATAGCTGACACCAATTGAAGAATTTCAAAGGCAATGTTCTTTTAGCAAAGCATGAAACTCGACAAGTGCATTTAAGTTGTTCCATATTTGATTTAGAAAAGACAGGCTCACGTTCTATTGTTATCTTTTGTCATGTAATAGTTTCTGATCAAGTTCTTTACACATCTAATAGCATGTCACACAAAGATCAATACATGTTATTCAGAATACGCTTATTGAGAAGGCATGCACAGCCTCTTCCAGGACAATTGGAAATATTGATCTCCGCTAAATCTCAGCCTGCAAACTGCTGACAATTTGTTCAATAAGACAGAGAAGCATTGTTCAAAGGGTATTTAATTTTTTCGTTCTTCTTAGTAGGCCTGAAGAATTTAAAGTGGTCTCATTATCAGTTTAAAGACTCCAAGACTATGAAAACTTTCATGTGAACATACAAGTTTCCAATCAATACGATTACAGTACAATTATGACGACAGCATAATTTATGAGTACTTGTGTGTGCGTGTGTATATATATATATATATACACTTGGTTATATATATATATATATATATATATATATATCCTTTTCTCACTGTAGAAACAACTCAAACTCTCATTACTGCTCTTATTCTTTCTCGTCTTGACTACTGTAACTTATTGCTTATCAGTCTCCCTCTCTGTAATCTCCCTTCTCCAATCTGTCCTGAATGCAGCAGCCAGGTTCATCTTTCTTTCCAGCCGCTATACTGATGCCTCTACCCTGTGTCAGTCACTGCACTGGTTGTCATTCAGTACAGGATACAATATAAACGCATCACACTCACCCATAAAGCTCTCCACAGCGCTGCACCCCCCCCACCCCCTACATCTCCTCCCTCCTCTCTGCCTACCATCCTACCTGGTCTCTGTGATCTGCTGATGATCATAGATTAGAGCCCTCAGTCATCCAAAATTCACATGCCTGTGCTTTACTAGTTCTCTGTAACATGCTGCCATGTATGATCAGGCGAACTGATAACCCTCATAGTTTTAAGCGCTCCCTGAGAATATATCTTCTAAAGGAAGGCCTACCAAAATCCCTCATTGCTAACCCTCTGCTTTCTGTCACACACATTTCTGTCCCTCCCTGCACTTAAATGCAGTTAAAAATAAGTATTTGCAAGTTTTCCCATCGACTACGACCGGCGAAGTCTGTAATTTTCATAGTTGGTACACATTGTATTATTTTTAAATAAATTAGTTTGCATATGATGGAATGAAATAAGTAATTGATACCATAGAAAACCAGAACTTAATATTTGCTATGGAAGCCTTTGTTTGCAATTACAGAGGTCAGGCATTTCCTGTAGTTCTTGACCAAGTTTTCACATACTGCAGCAGGAAGTTTGGCCCACTCTTCCACACAGATCTTCTTCAGGTCTTTCAGGTTTTGGGGCTGACGCTGGGCTACATTAAGTTTCAGCTCCCCAAAGATTTGATTGGTTACAGATCAGGAGACTGACTAGGTCACTCCAGGACCTTAAAATGCTTCTTACAAAGCCACTCCTTTGTTGCCCTGGCTGTGTGTTTCAGGTCATTGTCATGCTGGAAGACCCAGCCATGACCCATCTTTAATACTCTTACTGAGGAAAGTAGGTTGTTGGCCAAAATGTCACAATACATGGCCCAACCCATTCTTCATTCAATACGGTGCAGTCATCCTGTCCTCTTTGCATAAAATCACTCCCAAAGTATGTTGTTTCCACCCCCATGCTTCATGATTGGGATGGTGTTTTTGGGGGTTGTACTCATCCTTTTTCTATTTTGGTGTCATCTGACCAAATGACCTTCTCCCATGCCTCCTCTGGATCATCCAAATGGTTATTGGTGAACTGGAAATGGCCTAGATATGTGCTGGCATGTGCAGGGGGACTTTGTGTGCCCTGTAGGATTTTAATCCATGTTGGCGTGGTGTGTTACTAATGGTAATCTTTAAGATTGCGGTTCCAACTGTATTCAGGTCATTGACCAGGTTCTCCCATATACTTCTGGCCTATTCATGACCTTTTTCAGAATCATCCTTACCCCACGAGGTGATATCTTGCATGGAGCCCCAGACTGAGGAAGATTGAGAGTCATCTTGTGTTTCTTCCATTTTCTAATAATTGCACCAACAGTTGTTGCCTTCTCATCAAGCTGCTTGCCATCCCAGCATTATGCAGGTCTACAATTTTGTCCCTGGTGTCCTTAGACAGCTCTTTTGTCTTGGCCATGGAGGAGAGGTTGGAGTGTAATTGATTGAGTGTGTATAGTGGTGTCTTTTATACAGATAACAAATTCAAAAAGGTGCAATTAATACAGCTAATGCAGAGTAGAAAAAAATCTGTGAGAGCCAGAATTATTGCTAGTTGGTAGGTGATCGAATACTTATTTCATGCAATACAATACTAATTATTTAAAAATCATACAATGTGATTTTCTGGACATTTAATTTTTTTTGTCCCTCACAGTGCACCTATGATAAAAATTACAGACCGCTCCATTCTTTGTCGGTGGGAAAACTCACAAAATCACCAGTATATCAAATACTTATTTTCCCCACTGTATCTGTATATAGATATACTGTCTGGATGGCAGGTTCATCCACTTTTTATGTAAGCAACCCCATATTTATGAAACATGGCTGGACCATTATGTAAATCAAGCACTTCTCACATTTAGACTCAACCATACAGGTAGATTGTAAGGGCCCTCAAACCCTGTGTCTGATCTGTAAGTAGCCTTTTACTCTAAATTGTAGGGCTGTGGAATATATTGGCGCTATATAAAGATTATTAATATTATTATTTTTATTATTATTATGTGTTTAAGAAGATTATATTGCTTTTCAAAAAAAAAAATTTAAATTAAAAAACTGAAAAGTGTGGTGTGCATTTGAATTCAGCCCCCCTGAGTAAATACTTTGTAGGACCACCTTTAGCTGCAATAACAGCTGCAAGTCTGTTGGGGGATGTCTCCACCAGCTATACTCCAGGCTGTACTTTTTGTCCATTCTTCTCTGCAAAATAGCTCTACTTCAGACAGACTGGTTGAATGCTTGTGAACAGCAACTTTTAAGTCATGCCACAGATTCTCAATGGAATTTAGCTCTGGACTGTGATGGGGATATTGTAACATGTGCTTTGATTTAAACCGATCTATTGTGGCTTTGGCTGTATGTTTAGGGTCGTTGTCCTGCTTTAAGGTGAAACTTTGCTCCAGTTTAAAGTCTTCTGCAGCTTCTAAAAGGTTTTCTTACAGGATTGTCCTGTATTTAGCTTTATCCATCTACCCATCAACTCTGACCAGCTTAACAGTCTCTGATGAAGCAAAGCATCCCCACAGTATGATGCTGCCACCATGTGGGGATGGGGTAAGGTATGGTGTGTTCCGAGTCATATACAGTGTTGGTTTTCCTCCACATATAGCATTTGGCATTTAGGCCAAAAAGTTCAATTTTGGTCTCATCTTACAAGAGCAACTTCTTCCACTGTGTCCCCTACATTATTATTATTATTATTATTATTATTATTATTATTATTATTATTATTAATTTTAGAGCGCCATTGATTCCAGGGCACTGTACATTCAAGGGGAGTTAAATAAATAACAAATGTTGAACAAATACAATGGTGACGAAAAATGACTAGTAACTGATACAGAGAGGAAAGAGGACCCTACCCACGAGAGCTTACAATCTACAAGGAAGGAGGGGAGAGACAGAAGGTGTGGGGCAGACAGGTTTGTGGGTCGGTGTACTGGTGGTGGGGTTAGTGTAGGTTATAAGCTATCCTGAAGAGACGGGTTTTCAGGTTGCTTTTGAAATTGGTGAAAGCTGGGGAGAGTCTGATGTTTTGGGTTAAGGAGTTCCAGCGAATGGGTGAAGCACGAGTGAAGTTTTGGAGATGGTTGTGTGAGGAGCTGATGAGAGGGGAGTAGAGGATGAGGTCCTGTGAGGAGCAGAGATTGCGTGAGGGGAGGTATCTGGAGATTATAGCAGAAATGTATGGAGGAGAGAGGTTATGGAGAGCCTTGTAGGTCATGGTTAGTAACTTGAACTGAATTTGCTGGGCAATGGGTAGCCAGTGAAGTGATTGACAGAGGGGAGAGGCAGAGGAGTAGCGGGGAGAGAGGTGGATAAGACGGGCAGCAGAGTTGAGGATGGTTTGAAGGGGAGTGAGAGTGCTGGATGGGAGGCCACAGAGAACGGTGTTACAGTAGTCTAGACGAGAGATGACAAGGGCGTGGACTAACATTTTTGTAGTGTCAAAGTTGAGGAATGGGCGGATGCGTGAAATATTTTTCAGATGGAGGCGGCAGGCAAACTGAATGGTTTGCTTTCAAAAATTACTTTCTTTTTGTCACTCCATAAAGGTCAGATTTTTGGGGTACACAACTAATCGTTGTCCTGTAGACAAATTTTTCTCACTCGGGGTATGTTCACACGGCTTATTTGTCAGCGTAATTGCACACGTATTTTGCCCCCTATTGTGCTTTATGCTCGCTGCAATTACAGTAATTCATAGCTCTCATAGAGAGCTATGAATTACGCGTCGTCTTCCTGGCCGTAAAATACGATTGTATTGTACGCCGGGGGAGAAAAGTGACATGTCAATTGTTAGCGGCGCTTACGCACCACTGACAATGAGTGTCCATAGGGCTGGCCGGGTGCCAGCCCCCCATGCTTTGGAATTACGCGCTGATCAAAACACCCGCCGTATTGTGTCGCGTACCATATGCGCCCCAGTACGCCGTGTAAACATACTCTTAAGCTGTGGATCTTTGCAGTTTTTCCAGAAGGACCCTGGGCCTTTTGATTGCTTCTCTAATTAATGTTCTCCTTGTTCTCCTTGTCTGTGGATAGCTATTGGTAGGTTAGCAATTGTGTCATACTCCTTCCATTTACAGATGATGGTTTGAACAGTGCTTCATGAGATTTTCAGAGCATGGGCCATTTTGTTTTAAAAACCTAACCATGCAATGCACTTTGCCAAAACTTTATCCCTGAGCTCTCTGGTGTTTTCTTTGGCTTTCATGATGCGTTTTGTTCACTAATATTCTCTAACAAACCTCTGAAGCCTTCACAAAACATCTGTAGTGATAAGGATATTCAAATACATACAGATGTACTCTATTTACTAATTAGGTTACATCTAAAGGTAATTGGTCTAACTGGATTTTATTTAGGGGCAGCAGAGTACAGGGGACTGAATTCATGTGTATGCCATACTTTTCAGGTTTTTTAACTTTCAAATAATTTAGAAAAGCACTTCTCTTCTTTACACTTCACAAATATTTGCTCCTTTTTGTTACACTATCACATAAAATATAAATAAAATATATTTAAGTTTGTAGCTGTAATGTTTAAAAATGAAGAAAACTTTGCCGTCTTCATTTTCTGAGCTAGTTGGCACATAGCTTACTATGAGCACACAAACAGTGCGGAGGTGCGCTCATGACACAACCCTTTAAACACATACTAATCATATGGGTGTAGATAAGTACATGTGTATAACATGTGTGGTGTGGTATGCTATGAGGAACTACAAGTGCCAACATATCACACCAAACATGTTAAACACATGTACTAAAAGAGTGGTGTGAACTCACTATCCAAATCCATATACATAAATAAAATTCTGGCTGGAGTTACATTTAAAAAAATTTACCTGTTCTGACTTGCATGCAAATTCAACTTAAAAACAAACATACAGGCCCTATCTTGTTCGTAACCCTGTATGTGTGTCACATTTTATTAAATTGTAATAATAATAACATTATATTAGGACTTTTGTAATATTTTTTTCTGATTTAAAGGTTCAAAAACATGCCCCATGGTTGAATTGTTGTATGCATTTGCCAATGTTAATACAGGGATTCCTAAAATATTTACAATTTGAAACTCTATACATTTCCTTAATTGAACATACAGCCACAACATTAAAATCATATGCCTAATAATGTGTAAGTCCCCCTCATGTTGCCAAAACTACGCTGACCTATTGAGACATCTGAAGATATCCTGTGGTATCTGACATCAAGAGATTAACAAGGGATCCTTTAAGTCCTATATGATGCAATGTTGGGCCTTCATGGATAAGTCCTGTTTTTCCAGTACATTCCACAATTAATCTACTTAATTGCAACTTGTGGAAGTTCGAGGACAAGTAAACCCCTTTTTGTCATGTTCATAAAAACATTACCACCTAAAAAAGGATTGCAATGTGGCAGGGCACATTATTCTGAAAGAAGCGGCTGTCATTAGGAAATACTGTTGCTATAAACTGGTGCACTTGCTCTGCAGTAATGTTTAGAAGGATAGTCCATGTCAAAGTAACATCCATATGAACGTAAAGAATTTACAAGCAATCTGTCACATTGTAAATGTTATCAGATCTGGTAGCCCGTTAAGGAGCAGAAAGAGCTGATCAGAATGATATACTGTTCTATGGAAAGATTCAGTAGAACATTTATTTTATTCATTTACATCCCTGCATCTTTTGGGTTACGGAGTCCAGTGGGCGGAGCTATCAGTGATCAGCAGCCATCTCTATAAGCACAGTCATACAAAAAAGGCGGTCAATCACGGACAACACAGCCTGCAGGACTCAATAAATCAGATAAAGCAGAGATTTATATGAATAACGTACAACTTCTACTGAATCTTTCCCCATAGAACAATATATCAATCTGCTCAGCTAGTTCTGCTCTATAAAATGCTACCATGTTATAGATAGCATTTTCTATGTGACAAATTCCCTTTAATGTTTTCCAGCAGGACAAAGCATCACACTTCATCACACTACTCATCTTGTTTCCACTTAAGGGACATATACACACCTGGCCAATCACATGATTTAAAAGTAAACATGTCTCAGGCAAGATCTCCTTGGGCCAATTCTGGTGTTTGTGTGCCCTTTGTAGACCATTTTGTTGGTAAATAATAGTGGTTAGAGTGGTTATCCTAACACCTTTCAATCAAAGCCAGCAGTGATTTCCTAGCAATTTGTTTTCTACTGCAGGGCTGGAACCAAATAGTTAGCCTACACTCCCCATGCACAATGAGCATTGGACTTGACTGTTGGCAGTTTATCGGCTAGCCCTTAATATCTTAGTTTAGATAGGTTCTAGCCACTACATAAAGGAAACACCCCACAAGACCTGCCATTTTGGACATGCACTGAACTTAATAGTTTCCTAGTCATCACCAGTTGTCCCAGTTAAATCACATAGATCCTTACGCTTGCCCATTGTTCCTGCTACCAACTAATCAACTTCATGAACTGTTCCCTTGCTGCATATTATCTCACCCCTTGATAAGTGCCACTGTAATGAAATAATCAATATTATTCACTTCATCTGTATATGCACAAACAAACTAATCTATTATTCTATGTGTTTCAAAATTTACCTTCTACATCTTTAAAAAATATTTTTGTACTTTCCTTTTTTTTAAATATGTAACATCAGTAGAAGTCCATTCATAAACAAAAGCTGAGCTCACAAAGCTGGGCGCAAACGGTAAAAAGGTCATGGTAGAAAATGGCTAGAGGATTTGCAAAGTCAGGACACGGCAAAGGGGATTAGTCTGAGACCAGAGCTGTAAATCCGCTTCTAATCATCTCACTCAGCTTCCTGTATACAAAAGTCAAGTATTCTTGGTGTAGAGACACTTGGTTGCATCAGTCATGTCAGCTGTTATAGAGGGATAATCAGTTATTTTCTGCTGGGGATCAAAGTCATTTCATACAAAGGCTGAAAAGGAAGTGTGCTGCGTCTCCTATGCCTTGGAAGGTTGTTTATTGAATAGATTACTTACAGTCTACTTTGTGCATGCTAAGAACAGATTGCACAATTGCACAGAGGTGATTCAATTTGTTCAAGGACATTTTCAATAGAAAGCAATAACATTTAAATTTGAGATCCCATTGCAAATGTGATTGTTTTCTTAAGCAGAGAATTCATTTGTTTTATTAAGCTCGGCTGCCCACTCTAACCATCTACTATATCAAAATAAACCCAGGGCACAAGTGCCTTCTCAGGAAAATTCCCTTTTGTTATTTTTAGCCAAACATTTCAAAGAATAGAGCTGAGTAATTATGCCCATCTATTTATAGAATTAGCAAAGAGTATCAAACAAATGTCATATGTGGAAATTAAGTCAACACACGAGATTATGAAATATGAGCCACAAAGCATTTTCATGCAGCTAACTAGTAACTTTGTCTGTGATCAACTGCGGTCTCAGCCCTTTGATATGGAATGAATGAGGGAGGGCTGCGTGTTCAAAGCAGTGATTATGAGTCATTCAATTATATGATAATTAATGAATTAATCTGTATGATGACCTTTTGTGATAATACATCTTTAACATTGTGCTCCTTTTTTTTTTTCCCTAGGCTGCTTCGGGACAAATGGACATATGCATGTTGGAGGCATTTCATTTCATGCCATAAAATAAAACTCAGCAGCATATACCATCTGCCCTCCTTGCTTTCTTTCCTATAACACCAAGCAGCCATATGTTATGGAGATTATGACATGTCGGAAGAATGCTAAAGGGACACAGAGTGTAATACTCTACAGGCTAATACAATAAGCAGTACGTCTTAGAGGTTATCACCTTTTAGCAGTAGGAAAGTAGCGAGAGCATGAAGAACCATCCCAGGCACAATAGGGGTCCCTGGCAAGACAACATTCAGCACATGCTTTTCCATAAACATCACAGCGGTGTAAAGGGATCTGGGAAACTCCCATTGGTGAACCAATGTACAGTTGTTGCTGTAAAATAGATATTTTATTGTTAGGAGCAAAATTAGTGAAAATAATTATGCAGTAAACGGCTTTCATTGATGATATAGGTTTTCTAAGATTTGCTAGACAGAACAGGAAGAAACAATCTGCTTTTCCCTGCTTTTATCTACATATTTTTACATGTTTCAGTAAATGTTTTGCTGCATTATTTTTGTTTTGCTTTATAGAGAATAAACTGTATTGATTTCCAGTGCCACATAATAGAAAATGGCATACTGACTCACAACAATTGTTGTTTTAGTTAAAGAGTGGTACCATGTGGTCAAATCCTGCTCTAAATACAAATCATCTGATCACCTACCTCAAAGCCTGGCAAATAAATGTGGCTTAACAAGGTGCCCGTTCAAATAAATGTAAGACACTGTGATAGTGTGTTTTTTATTTTTTTGTGTTGTTTTTTTTTTTTAAGAATACTGCTCTATGCAACAGCTCTTTGTTCTGACAATTAGAGAAGGTCCTTAAGTAGGGTATTCTCCCCTTCATATGTTTATAGAGCATATGGATTTTGATATCCAGCACTGAACTAAATCAATGGGATCTCCTGGACATCACAGAAACATTTTACTTGAAGCATCAATGTGTTATATATTGGCTAATCCAGATAAATATTAATGTAAGTACATGCAGCACTTCTTGTAATGTCCAAGAAAAACCCCCACTTAATTGTATACTTAGGTGCAACAAAATTAAGAATATATAGGTTGAGCACAAAAACACTCCATAATCTCAATAAGTTATAAAATCAAAACTTATTGTAATAGGTTTATAAATATGGCGACTGCAGAAGAATTAACTCAAAAAAATGTATTTTTTTCTTCTGCAGAATCATTTTAAATTCTTAGAAGTTCCAAGTTAAATTGTGCATCTGTTAGAAATCAAGGACAGTTTTTTGCTCACCTTGTATCTTTCAGAATCTGTGACTGCAAGCATAGCTATCTCTGCACCCCTGTAGCTGCAGCCCTACATGATTGTTTGATTTTAAAATTATTGGAGCTATTCCATTAACTGCAGTATGCCAACTGAACTAATTAAGCCAAAATTAGTTTTGGCTGCAGTTTTGTTTCTTCACTATTAATGGAACATATTGTGTATATGTACACTATATGGATATATCAAAGACTATTTGGTATAGATAATTTACTGCAGTGGTGAGATATCTAATATCAGAAGCCATTGAAGAGCATTAAAAATGTTAAGATAATATCCTGTGCCACAGGTATGATAATGCCTTAATGATTAAATATCAAGTTAAGTTTTGCTACATCTACATAGCTTATAAAATTACAACATACCATATGTTCTTCTTTATAAGCTAATCCTAATCTGCAGCTAAATACAATCTGGATGTTATGAAAAATACAGTTCCCATTATGGGAGAAAGCAGTCCCCATTCACTTAGCGTCAAACTGCCGAAGTCTTAGAAAGACAGAAAGCCTTGAAGCCTGCAGTTGTGTTTCCGGAGTTAAACCGAGAATATATGTTTTGATGCATTTAACTGTAGTTCTGCCAGCAAAACAGATCTTTCCCCATTCTCAAATAAAACATGTAACATTGCCAAATACAATTAACTCCAACAGACAAAAAAAAAAAAAGATCCCATATGGATAATGTAAACTGTTTCCAAACTGTATTATGGTACTTATTTAAGTATCTGTAATATCAGGGTTATACTGCACTCAACAACTGGAGAGATCCTGTCTTTATTGTATGCTTAAACTTATATCACACAAAAGCAATAGTGAAAAATCGGTTCACATTCATATTGTACAGCGACATAAACGAAGTGACAGCTTCGCCATAATCCTCATTTAATATAAATTCTTTTTTTCATTGTTTTGTCTATGTATTATGCATAGCTTCATCTGGAATTTCAGAACATTGCATTTGAGCGTGAACAAAGGTATCATGGGACAAGAGGACATTTAATGTCTTACTTTTAAGTCTGCTTTCCGAGTCTTAAAATATATAGATAAATAGTTTCCAGCTAATGGATTTGGAGAATGTTTCTTCGCACAGGTGTGCGAAGGTATAGAGGATTTTAGATCCTTACTCTACGGAAAGTGCATTAAAATATCGTACTTCAATGTACAGTAATTGTAAGAGCTTTCAATAGGCTTTTTTATAATGTCTATTATTGCCAATGTTTCAAGAAAAATCATAACTTTTTGTTTTTCCATTAGATGTTTAGAACTTTATAACACTTTTTTTTATAAATGTATCTTTTCTTACTGCAATCCCCCTCCTAGTCTGGCTATAGTTACAGTACATATTAATAGTGTGTGCCTGGCTCAGCCTGTTTATGGTTCCTTCCACCTCTTCTTCCAGTAGAGCTGCTGTATTTTTACAGTCGTCCTCAGCATCTCCATTCATCATTAGAATGGGTATACAGAATCTGTAAAAGGATCATTTCTTTCCTTTCTTTGGACTACCAGGGTATGTTCATACGGCGTCTTTGTGGCGTATAGCGGTGCATGCTTCTAAAACACTCTGTGCCGGCTCCTATAGACTTTCACTTTCTCCGACTTGCCACTTTTTTCTCCCAGTGTGCAATTTGCGTTGGGAAAAATGGCAGGTAATCATAGCTCACAATGAGAGCTATTAATTACCGTATTTGTGTACCATACTTTGGGCATATTGCCGCAATATTACCCCTAGAGTGGAGTCTTAACCCATTCACCCCTGATGAACTATGGTAGAGGTATACAAGGAAACATGTCAGGTGTCGGTATAGTGTACACAGAGGAAAAAGGTTTGGTGTACACTGAGGATTTGTTTGTATATTTGATGAAGTCTGCAACATTTGATCTTATATTATCTGCTTTGTTAGCTGACAGGGAATAATAGGGTCAGCCAACCAGAGCTGAGACTGCTTTTTCAAGGTGATCATCCCGCATGACAGGTAGGGGTGTATAGGTTTGAAAACAGGGATAACATATCTAAACCATACAATTGTTACCCTCCTATTTTAGTTTGCAACAGATAGACCATCATTGATTTATTTCTGTAGCCCATTAGAGTAATTCTTTTATTGGAGTATATATTTATATTTTTTTTGAAGGATTAATTAAAGAGAACCTGTCACATAGATTATGCCCCCTTGCTGAGAGTAGCACAAGCTAGTGACAGCCCTGCTGTTTCCAGCGCTGTGTCCCTATAAGATGCAGCAGTTTTAGAGCATTTACCCCTCAAATCTTATTCATGAGTAGGTGATAGCCCTGCCCACCAAAGGCTATCCCCACCCACTGACAGTTATTCACATGTTTCTACCTATTCAAAGTAATAGATTTATCAGTTAAGGTGGGAGGGGTTAGAATCAGATGGGTGTGGTTTGAAAAAACTGACTGAATGACTCTTCAAATGACTCTTCTGGCTGAAAACTGCAGCATTAAATACTCCAAAAATACTCAAAAAGTACAGCATCTTACAGTATAAGGAACACAGCGCTGGAAACAGCATGTCTGACACTAGCTTGTGCTGTCCTCAGCAATGCGGGCATAAACTATGTGACAGGTTCTCTTTAAAGGTTATGTCATAACTGCTTATTTGGATTCAGTGAAACTGTATTTTTTACAGTGCCAGATAAATTAGCATTAGCATGTGACGCAGCTGCTACAAAGAGCTATTTTCCATATACTGTACTGAGAGATGGGGTAAGAAGTCAACTGAGGAGCACTTCAACATTGATAAAAGGTAAAATATTTTCAGTAAGCAACTATTATAAAGTTCTTATATCTCTTTTAACACTGCTACTTATGGCCAAAAAACCTTAAAGCGATGTTCACACTTTGGACTTTGATGACATGTGGTTAGGATGTGTCATTAAAGCCAAACAGCTGTGGTGTCCCACAGATGGCATATCGAAATCTTACTGATATAACATTAAAGTGCAAGGTGGGAACATCCCTTAAATTCTCGGCAGCTCCTTTCAAGTCTACGGATGTGAATTAAGATACTACAGAATTTGGAACCAGTAACAGCAATTTTGACCCTGGTTTATATATTTTAAAAAGATCTCTGATTTGGAGCTTCACTTTCTGTACCCATTTATAATTATGACTCCACATTGCATTTTAAGGGAGCAGTCAAGGGAGGTGGGAGTGAAAGAAGGCGCTATATAACAGCATATACTGGGCATATTGTATATATTGTGCTTTTCCTAAAATATTGTGGCAGAAATCTGGAGCAACTTGTGGCAAATACTAATGTACATGACTTGCACGGCACCTATGTGTTTTAGACAGGTTTAGACACTTTTGCAATGTGTTTGATAAAGACATGGCATGGCTATGCACAATGAGATGTGACTTCACTTAAAGCTGTGAGGTTCAACAGGCAACATCATGTGCCAAAATTTGGCTGCAGTTATAGTAGCAAACTAAGCTAAGTAATAAGTGGTATAAAGTTAGACAAGTGTGTCTAAACATGCGCCAGATGAATACAGCATGAGCACTGCAATAAACCTGGTGCGTTTTTAGACTGTGTAGTCTAAAATATTACACAGGATTAGTAAATGTGCCCCTGCGTTTTTTTTATTGGTAGCAACATATGTTCACCAAGACATCGAACCATTTAGTGCTACAAATAAGGTACTTAAATTATTTGAATGCCAAAATTATACAGTTCATATAATTACAAGATGTGTTTTTAATTACAATTAAAGAAGTTGTATTTTCTTTTAAAATGTGGAAAATATATGCCAGCATTACAATCCAAGATAAACTATGGAAACATTTCACAGTCCACTAGCTGACAAGTTTATGTTGTGTTTATAACACAAGAGCTATTTGTGCATTTAAAAGTTTCCTTTTTTTATGTTGTCTTCAATGATGCTGTTCTACTGCTGATTCTAGCTGATGTCAAATAAAGAAAAAGGATGTTTTATGACAATTAATAGATCGACATCAGCCAAGTTACAGTCATATTATAGTGAAAACATAGTAAGTGAAAAAAGCCACTGCATACTTGCTTTGTGGAAATCTCCATGGATGAAATTGCAGTTGGCTCCTTGAAGGGAAAAGCAAAAAAAAAAAGTATTAGAGATGCTTAGTCTGGTTAACATAGTCTATGCTCATAAATCATAATCATATATAAAAGGCCATTTAACACAGCAAATATTGGATAAAAAAAAACCTATGCAGGATGTGTTAAAACAAAAAAAAAATGTCTTATTTTTACAAATATTTGTCTTTTTATTAATTAAGTGCAACGTCTACGTGATCTGAAAATTCATCATCTTCGATTCTGTGCATTTTTTCATTTCAAAGTGATTTTGCAGCTATTCTGGGTATTGTTTTAGATTGGTATGCCTTCCAGCTTTATACACCGAGGCTTTCACATACTTCTTCTCGCAGATCCCAAGCAACCCATGTTAACACTGGATTTTTAAACACCTGCAGGATGCCTTAGAGAGACTTTCATAAACCGCACGCAATATGTGCTTATTCATGTAGAAAGAATATTTCAAAGGGCTGAGGACAACTCATTTCTTTGTAATAGAATACAGTTGTGCAGACAAGAAAATCAATTGGAAAGTAAAAAAGATTAAGAGAAAAGAGAAATAAAGTTGTTTTATGGAAAATAACCCTGCAATAAGGAAAAAATAAAAGGTTAGGAATGCCAAATGTGATCCTACTCGTAACATCTGTCCAGTATAACTTTTCAGTGGTCCAATATCTTAAAAACTCAGTGGCACAGTAGCATTGCTTAGCCCCTTATCGACATTGGACGTATGGGTACGTCCTGATGCTGGTGAGGGGCACCACGATCCCGCTACATAGTCAGCAGGTGTCAGCTGCTAATTGCAGCTATCAACTGCTGGTTACAGTGCAGGATGGAGCTGGCTAAATCCTGTGCTGTTTAACCCCTTAGATGCAGTGCCGAACACAGCTGCGGCGTCTAAACTGAATGAGAAACGGTGCCGGGCACCGTTTGTCACTATGATCAAGACATCAGCAGCGAGATCGCTATGTCCTGATCGCTTAACATGGCAGCTGGAAGCCTTGTGAAGGCTTCCATCAATGCCATGTTTGCTGTTTGAGGGGGACTCAAAGTTACACTAAAAAAAAAAAAATTGGAAGTGTAAAAAAACAAATAAAAATATTGAAAGTTAAAATCATCCTCCTTTGGCCATTTTATAAAAAAATAAAAAAATAAATAAAAAAGCTACAAATATTTGGTATCACCCCATCCCAAAATGTCCAATCTATTAATAAATGACATCATTTATCCCGCATGCTGAACACAGTAGAAGAAAAAAATTCCAAACGGCAAAATTGCGGGGTTTTTTGGGTCACTTTGCGTCCCATAAAAATGTAAATAAATTTGATCAACAAAGTCCAATGTATTCCAAACTGGTACCAGTAGAAAGTACACTTCATCCTGCAAAAAATGCACCCTCACTCCATTTCATAGGTGTTAGTACAAAAAAAGTTATTGGTCACAGAAAATGGCACTGCAGCAAAAATTTTAAAAATAGAAAATGTTTTGATTTCTTTATGGTACCAAAACATAACGAAAGCCATACAAGTTTGGTATTGTTGGATTTGTATCAACCTGTAGAATACAGAAAAAATATCATTTATACAGAAGACTGAACACCGTAAAAGAAAAACTCCTGCAAACATGGTGCAAGTATGTTTTTTTCACATTTTGCACCTCTTAGAATTTCTTTGCGGTTTCCCAGTATATCCTCTGGTACAGTGACTGACACCATTAGAAAGTACATCTTGTCCTGCATAATAAACATCCTCATATGTCTATTTAAGTGAAAAAAAAAAGTTTTGGCAGGGAGGGAAAAACAAGCATGACAAAGAAAGGCTTCATCAAGAAGAGGTTAAATGACTGGTGTGCCTAGAACCATTTTATAGCAATCAACCAACTGGAAACCTTACCAGAATTGTTACTCATAGTTGGTAAGTAGTTATACAATATGTACAAAATGTTATTATTTTTTAAACTCGGCACAAAATGTCAAGTTTTTTTTTTCTTATTTTAGTAAGGGCTTATGCACACAGTAAGTACAGGCATATGGGTTTATTTGGATTGCTGCATAGAGATTATGTGAGGGATTATTTTTAGGAAGAATACCTACATAATAGACATCCAGTGTTTCATTCAATGTTAAGTAATGAGTAAAAAACAGACTTATGATGAAACAATATAAACTTATACCACTGTATTAGTTGTAATGTATAATACTGATCTTTAAGATCTAATATGAGGACTTGTTAAAAACAACAAGTTAGTCTTACCCTGAACACAGTCATTTCCTCTAAAAGTACTTCCTCTAAATCATGCCACGTCTCCTTGGGAACGGAAACAACTTTTAAAACTGTCCCAATATCTAAAAAAAAAACAACATTTTGTATGTTATTATAGCTGGACAAAAGATATACTGTATATATATTGAGGTCTGAGACAGTTAGTTTATTTGTGAAATGGGTGGTATATGCATGATATATTATTAAGAGACGGCAAAATAAATACTGCTGCACCACCTTTATTTGCATTACTGGTTTTTGGAACCTTAAATCATTCAATAATTGTCATTTTATAAAAATTGCATGAAATTATTCTATTTAAAAAAAAAGACTAATAAAAACATTTAGATGATATTGTTGCAGCTGCTACACACTATATCGCACACAAAAGAAAAAAAAGAAATTAAATTCTGGTAAAAATCAATTTTCAACATAATCTGAGAAGCTAACAGTAAACCCCCAGTGGTATACAACAAGCAATTTCTTGTACTTTTTATGAGCTTTAGTGTGTTTTATGGTTGTTCTTAAACACATGAGTATATATATCAGAGGCCAAAAAAGTGTCACATATGTGCAAAGGTCCAGATAACATCTTTGTTGATCTTTGAGGGCACTTGTCAAGCAGGAGTACAGCTAAATTTACACTTCACTCTCCATGCAGCTGCATGCTAGAGGCACTTCATTTAACCTATATGGCATTCCCTGGGAATGTACAGCTTTTCCCAATCAGCGGACAGACAGGAAAATAAAATGATGACATTGTTTTTTAAGTATTGTAAAATTTGACAAATCGCAATGAACAATAAAATTCTAATTAATGACTTCTTTTCAGACGACTGTGCTAACAATTTATATCTTCTACTTTAAAGTATACTGCATAGATATCTATAGTTTGATGTATAGACAGTTTCATTAAAAATAAAATATAGATTACATTAAGAAGAAATCTTGAAGCAAATTGTTAGAGTTCATCAATTTGTGCTATCATCTGTCAGATAATAAATTAGGTTTATTTAGAATATGTTTCATTATTATTTATTTTAAATGTTATTGGTATATTTTCTCTGTCTAAGTAAAGTTAGACTAAAAACCTAATGGGTAAGGGGACATTCACACAACATTATATACTATGTCTGTGTTAACCATCAGGGTACCCAAACAGACACCGTGATGTAGCCGCTACCGCCCCACTAAGATCAACAGAGCAAATGTAATCGTATTTGGACTATGTTTGTTCTATTTACTGGTGACATATACTTTTTGTGAGGGAAACAAACTCATGGAAGACACTTTTGTGTCCCAGTTGGAAAGCATATATTGAAGGCAAATAGAGCAAATAAGTCCAAAAAGGTAAATGAAAAAGTACTCTGATAAAATCACATATATAGTGTACAAAGTCATGCTTAAAGGGAATCTGTCACCAATTTTTTTTTACTTATTTAAAACAAGAAACCCGATCCATAAACTTTTTTTTCTTAGCCGTTTTTATTTCCCGATAGTAGATTTCTCAATTTAGTCATCTATATATGATTGTGGGGACAGCATTCTTACCTACACTGCTTTAACAGCAGTCAGATAGACACTTTACAGCAGCTTAATGCACATTTGAGCCTTAAAGGGATTGTCTCACTACATGGATTCATCTTATCTCAGTCCTGTTTTCTGGGCTACATTTTTGAATTCAGTGGCATGTTTACTGGTTTTACTGGCTACTACTTTCCTGCAGTGATGAGCTGCTGAGGACACCAGGTCCGTAGCTATAGCAACCAGTGCTGGAAGACTATTGGGGGAATCAAACAGGTCTGTAGCTATAGCAACCTGAGGAGCTGATGCAGCCCATACAAGAGGGGATATCTCAGAATAGGTAGGACACTGCTAATTGACACATATTACAAAGCCACTTGTTTTAGCAAGATCTTGAACATAAAAAGCAATCCTTGTAGTAAGACAAACCCTTTAAGACTGACTCAGTCCTATTGACTTCTGTAGGAGAGTTTTCTAGGCATACTCCGTGACCTAGGAAGGTCACTGTGCAGGGAGGGGGAGAGGTGTGAACTGTGACTAACTCGTATTGTGAATAGTGAATCCTGTGTTATCTATTCATATTGGTGTCTCCTTTTAGTTTGACCCTGCTTATGATGGTAATGAGCAGACTACTGAAAACTTTCTCTACAGAACAGGAAGTGTCAGACTATTATTGGATTTAGTGGCCAAAGTGAAAACTGCAGGACTGAAGAATTATTAAAAAAATAGTGAAAGTGATAAGGAAAATATAAAAAAATAACCAAAAATTCCTAAAAAAGTGTTTAACATACAAATGTGAGTTAAATAATAAGACATTTTTTGATGACACATTCCCTTTAAAACTAATAGAGACACATATTAATCATGCAGTGACGCTCAGCAAGAAATACATTTTTGTTCTTCATATCTCCTCTAGTTACTATATAAAAACATTTATTTAATTGGTTGCACAGTATAATGAAGCTAGGCTATTATAAATATGGTGGCTATTCAGCATGCCACTTTTCTCAATAACTTTCTACCAGATAATTAGCATAATTCATTTAATACATGAATTTTACCATGTTTATATAACTAATCATATTTAATTTTTTACACCAATCGTAAACTGTTTGAAAAGCTCAATAATATTGTAAATATATCACCTTACTCATCTGAGATTAATCCTTAGGTACAGTATACTTGAAATGTAGCTAGGTTTTCCTTTAACTGGGGTTTACAGATTCAGCTTGGTGCCACCTATGCAACCATACCTGGTATCTAAATTCATATTTACAAGCAGAGTACGATGAGCCCTCAGTACAACACTTACATGTGGAGGAAACTCTTCTATCATTAAAATAAAAGAATGTTGTTTACATAGGAAGGAATTGTTCAAATGTAATGTCAAATAACAATCGTTAGTAGTAAAAGCAAAAATAATATCTGAATTTCAAATAGTGTCCGAAATTGATCTTAAATATCTCAGGTATGAGTGTTAGAATTATAGGAATTATAGGTGGGCAGTGACAATATACATTTTTTCCCTTATGACTCTGCTACGGGGCTCTACTTTGCCTTCTTGAATTTGATGGCCAAGTAGTTTAATGAATCTCTTGTAACAGGGGGAGAACATATTTGGAAATTTAGAAAAATTAAAAAGTATTGGGTCAGGGTGTAAAAACAGGAGCAGGTTATGTCAAAGTAATAAAATGACCCAGATCCCTGATTATTTAATGTTTTGTTTTTTTCTATTGCAAATTAATTTATCCTAGAATGCAAGGCTTTTTTTTCTGTCCCATCTGTGGTATCCAGACTTGGGGCTAGATCCCTGACCGTCCTTCCACCTACTATCACTTTATCTCATCCCCTGCAGTAACAAATATTTAGACTTCTAGGAATTTTACTTTCTCTTCTGGTTCAAGGTGTGCCCCGTGGTGGTGGTGTGCTTCAGGTTTGTTTGACTGCCTTTTGCTAGAGATCACAGGAAAATCGGGCAAACAATTGGCCAATTGTTTGCCGATTCTCCTGCAATCTCCAGCAAAATTTGGCAAGCCAAACCTGAACCACAACAGTGCTGAACAGGTATCACTCTAATGAATTTTGTTATGGAAATTGTACTCTAGACACAGTATAGTGATGTGGTGTAAACAATAAAAACAACAAACCTTTAACTTAAGTCAGTGTAACAATGGATATTTCAGTCATTGTCAGATATAAGATTTATTTCCTTAGACTACATATATTAAATGAAAAACTTCTAGTCTGGCGCTGAGAAACAGGTAATACCCTCCTATGTATTTCAGACTAACAAATTAATCATCAAAGGTCATGTGCAACATGCAATTACAGTAAAAGATGACGAAAATGAAAAATATCAGAAATGGTCTGTCTTTGAAATTGGGTGTTCTGTGCAATACTAGATGGGTAATAAAGTTTTATGTTCGTCATATATGCCATGTCATGCATTCCAGATTATCGAGAACCAGACAAACATAAGGTAAATGTAATTTCAAGCTTTGTAATAAGCAGGGTTTAGGGTATGTATACCACTGCATTACTTGAATTTATCAATGAAACTTCGATTTCTTGCTGTTTCTAGCAGGCAATTCTTGTTGTTTTCTGCATAGTGTTTTGTGTGCATATGAAGTGAATACGTTAATTAGAGATGGGCGAATTGATTCTAACGAAGTGGAATTCGTTTAGAATTTCAGGAAAACTTCGGTTCGGAACGAAGTCGAACTTTGGGGTACTTCGCGTGAACGAAGTGTGCTTTTGATTGATAAAATGGCTGCGAGCACATGGCGCTACATGGGGCAAAGCACTCTGGGAGGAAGAAGGGCATAGCCTGCATGACATGTGCAGAGGTGAAGCCAATCAGAGACCGGCGGGATTCTGTGACGTCACCGCACTATATAAGTCCGGGCGCGACGCCGGGAGCTCACACTCCTCTCACTGTGCTCATCAGGGAAGGTGCTGCCGCGGCTGATAGCTCTTACTGAAGAATTGATTTTTTATATAGCGATTTCTGTGGGGTGTCTCAGCTTGTCTCAGAGACTGTTCTCTTAATGTTCTAATTCTAATTTTTTGGGGTATTGGATCTGAAATCCAGTGTGCGTCCACTGCAGCTGCATATACATTCAATATCCAAGTGCGATCTAAGCCAGTTCCTGTTGTATTCATTTAAAGAAACAGCATTTTTACAATACAAATACCACTTCATTTTTGGCTGCTCAATTCTATTGCGCAATTTACATCCAGGGGTTAATTAAGCGTTGTTTTCGTGGTGTGCTGACACCAAGAAACCGTCTTTTTCAACGCCAAAATATATAAATTTTTCCTGTAGCCTAATTCACAAGCAAAGGTTAATTACAACTGTATCTCTTGTTGTGTGGCGTAGAAAACACGCAATTGTAACACGCTACAAAGCTACTATTTGTGCGGCTCAATTCTTTGGCGCAATTTACATCCAGGGGTTAATTAAGCGTTGTTTTGCTGGTGTGCTGACAAAAATAAACCGTCTTTTTCAACGCCAAAATATATAAATTTTTCCTGTAGCCTAATTCACAAGCAAAGGTTAATTACAACTGTATCTCTTGTTGTGTGGCGTAGAAAACACGCAATTGTAACACGCTACAAAGCTACTATTTTGTGCGGCTCAATTCTTTGGCGCAATTTACATCCAGGGGTTAATTAAGCGTTGTTTTGCTGGTGTGCTGACAAAAATAAACCGTCTTTTTCAACGCCAAAATATATAAATTTTTTCCTGTAGCCTAATTCACAAGCAAAGGTTAATTACAACTGTATCTCTTGTTGTGTGGCGTAGAAAACACGCAATTGTAACACGCTACAAAGCTACTATTTTGTGCGGCTCAATTCATTGGCGCAATTTACATCCAGGGGTTAATTAAGCGTTGTTTTGCTGGTGTGCTGACAAAAATAAACCGTCTTTTTCAACGCCAAAATATATAAATTTTTCCTGTAGCCTAATTCATGTCCGAAGGTTAATTAAGCCTGTTTGTGCTTTTACATTTAGTAAAACACACAGTGTTTTTAAATGGCACATACAAGTAAATTTTTCCTGGCCATTTGTGGAGCGCAATTTATATCCAAGGGTTACCCAAGCTTGTTACTGTGTTCATTTGGAGTCAGAAACAGGGTGTATATTTATCATATACAGATATCATCATCAAACAGTGTCTGTACATTTTAGAACAAACAGTATGTCAGACAGAGAGGTGACAGGCTCTGCACCTGCGAGTGGCAGTGGCACAAACATTCCTGGAACAGGCCCAGGTCACAGCACAGCAAGGGGACGTCGCAGCAGGGGTCACTCGGTGAGGCCACAACTGCCGCTGTCATCTAGCGGCCGTGTGTTGTTCAGCAACCCAAGGGTTCTTGATTGGTTGACTAGGTCATCCTCTTCCTCCCAGATGACATCTGACAACCCCAGCCAAGAGTCGGTGGGAACCTCAGACACAACCCTTAGTTGGCATGGCCCGGGAGTGGGTCAGCGGCCCTCACCTGTCCTCAGCTCACCTCTGTCCCATCCGGTTCCCTCAGCCAGAGATCTACTATTTGGTCTGGGCTCAGCGCCACTATATAGCGAGGATTAACAATTTGAGGAGGGCAGTCAGCAGCTACTTGGCAGCGAAGAAATGGGGCCAATATCCCCTGCTTCTTGCAGTAGGCGGCAAAGTATAGATGTGGAGAGTGGCATGGGAGGTCATGTTGTGAGAGGTCAGCCTCGGCATACCAAGACCGGTGATGAGGACAGCAGTGATGATGAAACACAAATAGATGATGATGTAGCCGACCGCACTTGGGAGCCGGGTGAGGCAAGGGCTTCATCATCGTCAGGAGAAGAGGGCGTCAGCTTGAGCGTCAGGCAGCAGCGCAGCCAGCAAGTGGGTCGTGTGGCCGTGAGTCAGCAGGATAACAGCAGTGTGAGGTCGGGAGCCAAGCGTCCATGGGGTAAAAAATCCGCTTCACAGGTCCAAGAAAGTAGCGGCGCAGGGGCTCAGCGAGGCAGCGGCGGCAGTAGTCACTCAGTGCGGAGCGTTGGCGGTAAAATCCGATACTCGGCGGTGTGGCAGTTCTTTGCTAAGACACCGGAGGAGCCGAATATGGGTATATGTAGAATCTGTGGGCAGAAAGTGAAGCGTGGCCAGGGAGCTAACGTTGGCACCACGGCCCTGCGTCAACACATGCAGCGTCACCATCCGGTGGCCTGGGAGAAACGTGGCTCAGATGTGGTGGTCCATCCTGCCGCCGCAGCAACAGCAGCGCCCAGTGGCTCGCATGCCATTGCAGCCAGTCAAGGCTCCACCACCTCTGCAGAAGGGAGCTGTTTCTCTTTGACATCATCTGCCGGTCCAGATGCTCCTGCTCCTCGCTACTCATGGCGCCAGCAGTCGTTCAGCGAGGCGATTGCAAAGAGACAACAGTATGCGTCCAACCATCCTAAGGTGCAGCAGCTGACCGTGCTCCTGTCCAAGTTGTTGGTATTGCAGTCCCTCCCTTTCCAAATGGTGGACTCCGCACCATTCAGAGAACTAATGGCTTGTGCCGAGCCGAGATGGAGAGTTCCAAGCCGTAATTTCTTTTCCAAAAAGGCAGTACCAGCACTTCATAAATATGTAGAACAGAAGGTGGGTCAGTCCTTGAGCTTATCGGTTTATTCCAAGGTGCACGGCAGCGCGGACGTCTGGAGCTGTAACTAAGGTCAGGGCCAGTACATGTCCTTTACGGCACACTGGGTGAATGTGCTTCCTGCCCAGGCACACCAACAACTTGGACAGGAGACGCCGCTTTCTCCTCCACGTTGTCAAACTGCTGCTCCTGCGCCAATGTCCGCCTCCTCCTCCTCCACCACCACCACCATCTCAGCCTCCACAAGTACTGCTCCATCATACCACATGTGTAGGGCACAGCGGTGTCACGCAGTTCTACACCTGGCTTGCCTCCGCGAACGAAGTCACACAGGGGAGTAACTGCTCCGCATCATGCAGCAAGAAATCGATGTGTGGCTTTCTCCGCGCCAACTGCAAATCGGAACCATGGTGACGGACAATGGGAGGAACATGGTGTCCACGCTGCACCGAGGAGGGATGGTCCATGCGCCCTGCATGGCGCACATGTTCAATCTGGTTGTGAAAAGGTTCCTGAAGTCTTCCACCGATCTTCAGAACATTCTGAAAATGGCCAGGAAACTGTGCATGCACTTTATCCATTCGTACAAAGCCAGGAACACCCTCCTCGAGTTGCAGCGGCAGAACGGCCTCCCCCAACACACTCTGATATGCGATGTTTCCACCCGCTGGAATTCCAGCCTGCACATGTTGGACCGACTGTATGAACAGAGAAAGGCCATTAACGATTTTTTGATGATCCAGGCAGACAGAAGTACTCCCCTGTGTAACTTTGATGTCAGCCAGTGGCAGCTCATGCGTGACACCTGCCGTTTGTTGAGGCCATTCGAGGAGGCCACGTTATTTGTCAGTCGCCAGGACTATGGGATGAATAACGTCATTCCACTGCTTCATGTCCTGGAACAGATGCTGAAAAATCTGTCTGGGCAGGGGACTGGAGACGTGGCGACTACATCTCGTGGCCACGTGAGTCCGGTGGGGTCTTAATTGGAGGAGGAGGAGGAGTACATTGGAGCAGAAGCATTGTCTGATGAAATGAGTGGATTTTCTACCCAGGTGACCAGAGAGGAGGAGCAGAAGCAGCTGGAGGAGGTGGATGGAGATGAGGAAAACGAGGCAGATGACGCCCAAGCACCGTGGCAGTATAAAGTGGAAATGGAGGCAGGGAGCCCCTCGGAGTCACTTGTGCAGATGACCCACGCATGCTTTTTTGCCTGGCTAGTGACAGCCGAAAAGTCAGCATCCGGCAGAGGGATGACTTCTGGCTCTCCACCCTATTGGACCCTAGCTACCGGTCCAAAATGGGAGCCTTTTTCCCAGCTATTGAGAGGGAAGACAAACTCTAATACTATAGGGAAATCCTCCGTAATCAGTTGGCCGCTGCCTATGTGCGGCATCGTCCCTCCTCTGACAGGTCTGACCGGGGGGTTCCTCAGCGCTCACATACTACTGCCGCGGCTGCTGGGGGAAGGTGGGGGGGGGTAGGAGCAGTACCAGCTCCATCAGTAGTAACCTAAGTCTGGAGTCACTGATGAGCAGCTTCCTTCACCCGCCTAGTGAGGAGGGCAGTCGCCAGCAGCAGCAGCAGCAGGACCTGGAGCAGTCCCTGAACCAACAGGTTGTGGCCTACTTGGACAGCACTCTGCCACCTCAGTTAGAAGATCCGCTGGACTACTGGGCAGCCAAACTGGATGTGTGGCCGCAACTTGCCGAGTTTGCAGTGGAGAAGCTGTCCTGCCCGGCCAGTAGTGTGGCATCAGAGTGGGTGTTCAGTGCGGCGGGGGCCATCGTTACCCCAAGGAGAACCCGCTTGTCCACGGGAAATGTGGAACGACTGACCTTTGTCAAGATGAATCAGGCGTGGATCGGCCAGGATTTCCACACACCAATGCCTTAGGCATCAGTCTGGGTTCAAACTACCTGCCTCAGCCACTATTCTGATGCCGCCACCCGCCTGATGCCACACATCTGCTGACAGTTTCTCCATCTGCCTACCACCATCTTTACCAGGGACTGGTATTGCCACCCACCTCAACACTCTGTCATTGTGCCACTCTATGACCTCATGCTGCTGCTGCTGTTGCTGTTGCCGTGACATCCACACTGTGTCATTGTGCCACTGCCTGACCTCATACTGCTGCCGCCGTGACCTCCGCTCTCAGTCATTGTGCCACTCTGTGGCTTCCTCCTGTTTTGCCACCTCCAGAATGTCATTGTGCCACTCTCTGACCTCATGCTGCTGCTGTGACTCCTGCCGTGCCCTCCACACTGTGTCATTGTGCCACTGCCTGACCTCATGCTTGCTGCCCCGTGACCTCCCTCACAGTCATTGTGCCATTCTGTGGCTTCCTCCTGTTTTGTCACCTCCAGAATGTCATTGTGCCACTGCCTGATCTCATGCTGCTGCTGTCGTGACCTCCAACTGTGAATGTGCCACTCGGGCCTAATACTGTTTTGCGCCTCCAGAATGTCATTGTGCCACTGCTGATCTCATACTGCTGCCGTGACCTCCACACGTGTGATTGTGCACTCTGTGGCTAATACTGTTTGCCGCCTCCAGAATGTCATTGTGCCACTGCCTGATCTCATACTGCTGCCGCCGTGACCTCCACACTGTGTGATTGTGCCACTCTGTGGCCTAATACTGTTTTGCCGCCTCCAGAATGTCATTGTGCCACTGCCTG
Source organism: Phyllomedusa bahiana (assembly GCA_025379985.1). Classification (NCBI taxonomy): domain Eukaryota; kingdom Metazoa; phylum Chordata; class Amphibia; order Anura; family Hylidae; genus Phyllomedusa; species Phyllomedusa bahiana. The sequence goes on along the minus strand of JAODAL010015776.1, from coordinate 20,191 downwards.
ATCTCATGCTGCTGCTGTCGTGACCTCCACACTGTATCATTGTGCCACTCTGTGGCCTAATACTGTTTTGCCGCCTCCAGAATGTCATTGTGCCACTGCCTGATCTCATACTGCTGCCGCCGTGACCTCCGCTCTCAGTCATTGTGCCACTCTGTGGCTTCCTCGTGTTTTGCCACCTCCAGAATGTCATTGTGCCACTGCCTGACCTCATGCTGCTGTGGCTGCTGCCGTCACCTCCACACTCTGTCACTAATGTTGCCACCTGAGCTCTCAGCTTGTTTTTTTCCAGCTTTCGCTGGCATGACTTTATCAGGCTACATTCCCGCTTGAGTTTTTTTGTCAGTTTTGCCCTCTTAAGTGCCCAGGGAATTTTATAGTGAAGCGATTCTAAGAGCGGCGGCAGTCATCTGCGTGTCATACTAAAACACAACATTGTATGAAGACCAAACCAAGCTCCCTCTGCATATTTAAGCATGGCACAACGTTCTACAGCACCCTGCAGGTTCTGTGCAGCCTGGAAATAGCTGCTTTTTAACGCGATTCGTGCCAAAGTAATTCGGACCGAATTTATTTTTGTTGGAAAATTCGGCGAAGTGACCGAATCGAATTTTTGAGAAATTCGCCCATCTCTAATGTTAATAAAACCTTCCATAACATTGCATTGCAGATCTATTTCCCTATATACAATGTAAATTGATAATTAATCAAAGTTTTATTTGGCTTCAACAGTGAATTATTGGGTTATATAGTATTCAAGGTAACGGCCATGCAGTGCAATAGACATTCTTCAAAAATGTGAGGGATTTAGTAGCACTATATACTGATAATGTACGGCATATATACAGTTTGAATTCTCTTGAGATTCTTGTTTTACCCAGAAGTGCTGTATAGCTTTAAAGTCAAGGTCTCGGATCCAAAAACTGCACTAGTCCCCTAATCAAATGTCACAATAAATAACTTCACAATGTACTGTACAATGTTTAACAACACTTATTGTGTTTATCTTGATATACCATCACATCAACAGCATTTATTTATAAGGCATTTGGGCCCTCTCTGGCACAAAGCAGAGTGGGACTGCCATCAAATCAATCACTACAATACAAATGGTCAGAACGTACTCCCTTACTCACTATGTATCATTTCATTACCTATTGTTTTTTCTTACAAACTGAATGTGAAAGTTTAATCTATCATTAGCTACAACTGCAAAATAAAATTTCACATCTTTTTTAACATTTCATGATGGTTTACATTTCTGTGCTTATATGGTGTATTGTGTCACATTCAAGAGAATGTAGTGGAACGATTTTGCCATATTTTGAAAAGCACAGGCAGTAAAAGAAATTATAACTTGGGTCATTTAAAGTCCACTAATTGTTTAATGTTCAGACACGTTATAGTTATTGGCCCTCATCAGCAATTCACTTTTTATAGCTTGTTGACTGTTCTCTGTGGAGAAGCAAACATTTTCCAGTGGGAGCTAAAACAGGAACAGTTCAGATGATCATGTCTGTCTCTTTTTCTCTAGCTATTGCACAGCCAAACACAGGGAAATTTCTTAATCCCTAAAGGGGTTTTTCCATATATGACAATGCATGGCACAGGTTGCTTGCAGCTAGCTACAAACTGGCCGTGCATGAGAATGAGGAAGGCGAAACTTGCGGCCATCCTTTCCATTCATGTCTATGGGAGTTTCAAATATAGACAAGCAAACTCACTGGGCTTTAAGGTATATTCTCATAGATGTAGTGGTCATGTGGTTTCTTGCACTTAGTAGTATATTTTATAACAAAATAGCAGTAAACATCTGCATTTTGACAAAATTTCAAGGTAGTTGTGGCATTATTATTGTGTGAATGTACCTTTCTTTTGAACTTAGTTAAAGGGGTGCTCTAGGACTTTCAAAAGCTTGTTTGTCCATCGTGGCATAATTAAAAATAGAAAAAAGTAGAATACTCACCTCTCTGATGCTCACGTTCCTTCCTGATGGCCACCCCATTCATCTCGCTGTAGCACAGAACATTCATCGTTCACGTACTATGTGCAGTCAATCACAGGCCACAACATCATGTGCAACTTTAATAAAGTTCTTCATATTTATAATCCCAATATGCCCTACCTAAGTGTTACTAATGAAAGGCACAAGGGTTACCAATTAAGTATCTATAGGTGTTTTGCATACATAATCACATGTTGTGGCTGCCTTGCACAGATAATAACACATGGATGGATGGTTTTGCCATGGCAGCCAGGGGTTTAGTAGAGACCCCAAAGAATGCTATCTTAGTACTCCTATTAGGCCTGATCATAAGCATGGCTTAATAGAATAACACAATCCGTGCAAGCACACATTACTGTTCTTGTCACAGCTGTAAAATTCCAAACCATTATTATATCACATTATTTATACCACATGCTGAACACCTTAAAAAAAAAAAAATATACAAGTGAGAAGTTTTTTTTAATCATCCTGCCTGCAAACATAATGTGATCAGGCCGGGAAAAAAAAAAAAAAGTCATACATTCCTCAAAATGGTGTCAATTGAAGCTACTGCCTGTCCCTCAAAAACATCCCTTAGATTAAAAAATTGATTTGTTTCTCCATATTCTGAGACACATAGGCCACGTGTATGAATACTGTCAAGGCCTAAAACTTTCTTTGTTGCCCATAACAACCAATCAGGGCTCCCCTTTCATTTTTTTACAGAGCACTAGATGAAATTATAGTAGAGCTACGATAGTTTACAAAGGGCAAGAAATAAAGTCATAGACCTAGACAGTTTTCTTGCATATCCCCCATAATAATTATATTGTTCACCAATTTTTCATTTTTCTAAAAGTAAAAAAAGTAACGAAATATAACTATAAAAATGTAGTATTTATGCAAACTTGCTGACCTGCAAAAATGCATTACATGCCATTTTTGCTGCATAGTGACTGCCATAAAAATAAACTAAGAAAGCAGAATTATGGTTTTTTTTGTCCCATGAAAAACTAGCCCTCGAAGAGCTGTGTTGAAAGAAAAATAAAAACAATTAAGGCTCTTGATAGGTGGAGGTGAAAAAATAAATTAAGTTACTTTCAAAATTGTCAAGGCTGGAAAGAGCTTAAGAAAACACTAGAAAAAAAAGTGTTGATCTGACTTATAGTTTACATAACATAATAAAAGGAAGGTACTGCAATGTCTCTACCTAAATGCATAATAATGTTTTAATGCTAGTACAAATTTTCTATCCAAATAAATATATTCTTGAACATAAATAGATTGCAAAAACGTTTTGTATTTAGGGGTGTAGCTATAGGTTATGCAGGGGTAGCAGTTGCTACAGAGCCCAAAAGACCATCTTCCATATAAGAAGACAACCGGTGTTATAAATAACACATGGTAGGTTGGGCCCATTTTATACATTTTGCATTGGGACCCAGGAAATTTAGGTTACAATTTTTGTTTGTATTGGAACCCAAGATACTCAATTCTCAGGGTTTGATTGCACCACCAAAGTACCAGAGGATCTCTCTATTGGGTTAGTTTCTTACATATTAATGTACCCCAAATACCAACCATAATATCATCTGACTTTTTTTTTTTTTTTTTTTTTTTTGAAACCCAATCACTTGTAGCTAATGAGAATTCTTGGATCAACAATAAACATATAAAATCTATTAATGACATCCTCTAAGGGGAAAATAACAAAATAATAATTTACATGAACAAGTTCTACATACATTTACTGTGGTTCTACATAATAATTATTTCCAGTATATCTATGGTGCCCCGTTATGGCATTGGCTACTCGACTATGTGAATTCTGTGATCAAAGCAACTCAAACATGCCAGCTAAACAACTTGAAATATCTCAACTGGCCAAAAGAATAGGTTAACTGGGCATCTATAGGAAAAGTGTTTGTAGGCTACAAACTGCTCACAGACAGAATTCATGATATTCCATGCAATTTTAAAATCTTGATTTAATTAATATCAATCATTAACCCAGTGTAGTAGTACATTGTGGTGTATTCCCAAGGCAAACTGATATGGATGACTTAAAACAATTTCCATGGAAAAGTGAAAGATAATACGTATTTTGAATGCTGAATTCAAGTTAAGCTCTGAAAGAAAATGTGTCAAGAACAAAAATATTGTAGCGAGAACTTTCAGCACTTATTACGTCATACATGTTTAAGTGTAGATGCAGACTTTGATAAGTAAAGGGTGAAACTTGACAACTAACCTCTGGGCACCTTAATTAAAACGAAATGGCTCTCTCTGAAGAATACTCAACCTAAATTTCGTAGCCTCTGCATCTGCAGAAACTTTAGAGGTCAAAGGTAACATAAGTTAATCACTATGGAGACTGTGATCAAGCCTCAGGTACCAAAGCTGCACTGTATCTGAGCTGCAGATCAAGTTTTGAAGAGTAGAATTTCAAATACTTTCACACAAATTAAAACATCTACTTCTCTTAAGATCAATAGGCTCCAGTTTACAGCTTGGCTAAAGGATAAGAGGGCTATTAATTCACTTTAATGACAGAAGCGCTTCCACTATTTGAAATATTACCTAAGGTAATATATTTAGAGAATTGATCCACCAAGACATTGATTGCACTTGGTAAGTCAGTCACACAAGCTGCAACGTATATAGGACACCAAAAATTGTATACTTTTTTATATTCTATAAATGCATCAAAGAAGGCAAATAATGACCTATTATTAAACTGTATTTCTGTATGCAAGGAATCGTAGTATTGGGTTAGTATCCAGTTGCTACAGAGTCCAAAACTGTATTTCTGGATGCAATGTATCGTAGTATTGAGTTACAGTTTATCATATGTAACCTTTTTCACCTCTAGGATAGTGTTTAGCCTATTCGTTTTAGATGTTTAGTTTGGTTGTTTTGACTGCTAACATCATGTTTTAATGTTGGGGCTTAAGACTGTTTCTGTGATTGGGATTATGTGAGGAAGTAACAGAGTATTCAGGCATCCATAGACTATTCAGTTTGGATTATATGCTTCCTATTTAGAAAAGAACAGTATTAACCCAAACATATTTGAAAGACTAATGATGACTAATAATTGACAATGAATAATAAAGTGAATAATTAATAATTAAGTATAGTGGTGTCAAAACAGTACATAATGGGTGTAGGTGTTCAAAGTTACATGATGGAAATGCTCAATAAATAACCTTTATCTGTCTTGACAAATGGTGCAGTATAAATTACTCTTCATGCAGGTGTTCTCAGATAGTCACCTATCTTAGTTCAGCCAGATAGTGCGTTTTCTGGTATTACTTGGTTATCTTTTAAGTTTTCACAGCAATGTGCTAATTAAAATTTCTGTCAACTTTAGCTAAGTGTCTGCTCAAGAGTGGTACTATTCTACATATGCCACAAACATGTGAACAGCCTGGGGGTAACATAAAGGCTGAAAACCTGCCTTGGCTTGCAATACTATTAGTGTCATCTAATTAGCTTGGACAATACAATAAAGTGTAACATGGACAAATACAGAATTGTAAGTACGGGATATATGCATTACAATATAGTTGACAAGCCTGTACAAAGTAACTCTCCTTGGCTTCCTTTAGGGAAAAAGGCATGCATTGTGAAGAAGAAGATGGAACACTACTCAAAATAATTGCACAAAAATACTTGTACTATTTCTATCCTGCAGCTAACACAATAGTATTCAATGTATCATATACACTGTTTATCTAAAAATACAGACTAACAGTTTAGTATTGGTAATTAAAGGAAGTTCTCAAACAATTTGTAAGTTAAAGATATGTTTAATAAAAAAGTATTATTTAATTCAATATTTATCTACAGGTTACGTTTAACAAGTTAAGCATGGCAGTGTTTAGTTACAGTCAAATGTAAAGCAAAGTAATCTATCCATAGTATCAATGCCTAATATTACATTAAACTGCTCAATGACTAACCACAGCGGAGTTTCCCGATAGCATTTTTATTAGAAACTATAGTAAAGTCAGAATCCAACTGAATGACACACAAGAGCTTTATAGCTCCCAAAGAATCAGATTAGCAGAAAGGGAACTAATTGTAAGAGCTCGACACCATAACACCCATAGCAAAAATTATTTCACACTTTAATTCTCAGTCCACATATGCCCTCTTCCTGAACTAACTGTAAGACTTTCCCACAGATGTAAAATGTTAGGAACTAAAGCTTCAGCCGAGTGTTCGGTTTTCTTCTGATTTATGTCAGGCATCAATTTGAACTGAGTCAGGAGATTTACAACACAGGAATCTGAAAACTGACCCCTTGTACCCAATTGCATACTTTGATGGCGGCATTTAGCAATAATATCACACTCAGAATGAAACAGATCCTTTCCAACACACGTCCTTTACTGTGATCTCATCCCAGTGTTAGTATTTAAGCTATTCCTTTTAACCATGATTTTACATCATTGACTAGGACTTTCCTGTTTAGTCTGACTCATACACCTTCTTATTTGCATTCTTCATAAATATACATACATTTATTTTATGTATTTATTTTTTTTACAGTCAATCTTAAAAATCCTACCTGTTCCGATAAACATAACATCATATTGTCCATCTTCTGCTTCCACACGATCAACTACTATTTGGGAAAACTGGTAATCCACTTCTGTTTTAATTATGATCGGACGGTTGTTGATTGGCAAAACAGAGTTGTACATGGCTGGGTGGCTTCTGGCAAACATAATGACTTCATCTGGAAGATCCTTTGTTGAGTCAAATCCTCCAAATGTCTTACTTGGACACTAAAAAAACAATTTTAAAGGAAAAAATATATAAATAAAGTTCTAGTTCCATCAATGCAAAATGGCATTTAGGAATAATCATCCTAATCATACACTTGTCTGTCTTAGAGATCTAATGCAAAAAATGAAGAGCTGTTCTTTATATAGTCATTATTTTCTACCACTAAAGCACCAAGACATTTTCTAAAGTTCTCTTAACTTCACTATTAAAAATAAAAAAAACTATTTTTGGCAAGTACCATGACTCTCCCTAAGATTACTCACAACAGTAAAAGAAATGCAGAAAATGAATACTCTAAAGGGATTCACTAAAAAAATAATAAATACAAATAAAAATTATATATATATACATATATTTTATATATATATATACACATATAATATATATACATATATATACATATATTACATATATACACATACATATATATATACATATATCACATATATATAATATATACACATATATATATAATTATATATATATATATATATATATATATATACACACAACTGATTTCATTATATACAATTAATATATTATATATATACACTTTTATATATATAATTATATATATATATATATATATATTTATATATATAAATATTTATATTTATATATATATATATATATACATGCATACAGACACACAAAAAAACACATATGTATACATAAACACCTCAGTTCCGGAGCCTTTCCCGGGCTCCTGTTTACCTCTGACATCATCTCTGCAGCCGCTTACTGGCTCTAGCGGTCATGTGCCTCTGCCTTATATGACCTGTCAGACGTGAACGGCTTTGTATGGTGATGTAAGCAGGGGCACGTGACCATTGCAGCCAATCAGTAGCTGAAGAGGTGATGCCCCATGCAGAAGTAAACCAGAGCCTGGGAAGAAACACCACAGAAACATTGATAGAACTGAGGTTAGGAAGAAGGCGAGGTTTGGTTTTTTACATTTGGGGCAGCAGTATCCTAATTATTTATTTGTATTATGTACTGGACAATCCCTTTAATTTCTATAAGGATCAATGTGATTATACACAAACTACTCTGATCAATTATAACAAGTGGTAGAAGGATATTTCCCTTTAGATTTCCTCACTGTTTAATCACTGTGGTGCAGGTCGCCTTCTATGTTTTATCACCTGTAAACAAAGGCAGGGAACCAATCCTAGGCTGCTGCAATGACATGACAACCACATTATTAACACTAAAGCAAGTTATGAGCTACCAGCCCACTAATGTGATGTCATCACGTGGACATGTAAACACATATGTGCTGCAAGATCCAAGTGAAACTAAAGGAATTCCGAGGTATGTTTGGAAATGTATTATTTTATCACTCCTTAGTCATGAGTGAAGAAATAGCAACAGTTTGTGTCAGATGTATTTCCTTTACTGCCAGCCAGTTGTTTCTCCTTTTTCACATTATGCACTTTTGCATTACTTTCTTTACTAGGCCTAATAATATTCTTGATTCTTAAAACCAGTATGCCATAAAGATTATGCCTTAGATAAGTTTGGAATCATTCTTGTGAGTACATAAAAATCCACATTGGCTTTTATCAATTAGTTCCACCTCATACTTCACTAGTTAGTCAGCAATGAAAACCCCACTTTAGCCAAAATATTAGTCGTAAAGTGACAGGAAGAGTTACATAAGTTACCATAATAAACCATTTTCACAGAACCACCATTGTTTACATTGACGCAAGAGTAGAGATTAATGTCCCTTAGTAAAGAGTATTTGGTTTCCAGTTAAATAAGTTATAGGTTATGTTCCCATTGAAATCACATTACAATAAGATATTTAAAGATAATTTAATATTTGTTTAATGGCTATAGTAAATTCTTTATGATTTGAAATATATATGTTGTAGCTTTGTTCCCGTATGAAAAAATATTCAAAAGAAAGAATACATTTCTCAAGAAAATACAAGAGGGACCAAAATCGATTATCTTTGTTTTAACCTTGATCTAAGTGTTATTAATATTTAAATAGCAAATGGAATGAAAATCAATGTTGACACAAACAGGATAGTGTTACCCACCAACAGATTTAGGAGTTCACACACTCCATGAATAAATCTACTATTACTTGTAAAATTTAATGTAGTTAGTTTTCATTACAAGTTACGTTTATTTAACTTAAGCTTATAAAGGTAGTTGTTTTCATTTACTATTCCTGGTGTGAAAATTGGAATTTTTAGTTGGAGGACACAATGTTGCGAAATATATGGTCTCTTTTAAAGCATTCACTCTCCTGAACTTTTTATATTAAGATTGGGTCACAATGCCATTTATCCTTTTATTTCCTATAAAAAGACAATATAGTAGTTTACAGTGGTCCCTCAACACACAATATTAATTGGTTCCAGGATGACCATTGTATATTGAGACCAGACTCTATGGAAAACTGGTAATTTGTTTCAGGTCCCAAAATGTGGCTCCAACAAAATGCAAATTGGAGATTAAAGGAAATGAAGCAGATAACTACTACAGATAAAGCAAGCCCTTACATATAAAATCAGAAAGAGCTGAAAGCTAGATAACACTTTCTGTGATGAGGAAAGGAGCTTTTTTGGGTCATGTACCCTATACACAATGCACCAGAAAAAAAGAAAATTAGGTCCTTATTTGGTCTCCAAAAGAGCTGCTCACCCCAGCACATGTAAAGAGCAGTACAGGACATGGAGTACTACACTGTATTATAGAGAGGAACTACTAGATCACCAATTACTGCATGCACTTCCCTAATATAAATTCTTTATAAGTACAATTTTATGATAATTGTCTGGGACATTGTATCTTAAAACTACACCCAAAATACAATGTCCTGGAAAGGACCATTGCATGCTGAAAATATTTTATCATGAGTCCATTGCAACTTGAGGGACCACTGTAATGAAAAAAATGGAATCACAATATATAGAAGATATTTAGCAAGCTTTTTTTTTTTTTACTTTGTAGAAGATATGCAAGGCCCACAAAATGAAAAAAATGCAATAAAAACACATCTTAAACAAATGTAAGTAAAATATAATTAATATGTTCAAGTAGAGAAATCTGAGAAATCACTCAATATTAAGGAACAATTAAAACAATTTTAATTAGTACTTTGTTGCTCCTCATTGGGCTTTTATGATGGTTTGAACTCTTCGAGTCATAGATTTCACTAAAACTAAGGTTAAATGGCTGCTTTGGTCATGCTCCAGTATGTCAAGTCTTACACAAATCATGAATTGTCCTCAACTTTCTGTCATGTGATTATTTTAAACTTAGATTGTAGCATATGATAGCGAAGACTCGAGAGACCACAAATGCAGCAGTTTTGGATTTTGACAAAGCTGTCTTGCAGCATGTCGCATGCCACAACACAACCACACTACTATCTTCAGATGCAGTGTCATGATTGCGAGGTTTTGCCATATAGTAAAATAGATGTGGGAAGCATTCAAATTAAATAATATACATTTTCAACTTTCATCATTATTCTTTTTTTTTTTTTTGGCTTCTCCTTTAGTGATCCGTAGTGTACAACTCATCTTCATAGGATATGACCAGGGCTGAGAGCTCCTCAGTCTTGCTGTACATGCTCAGACATCACCTCTCCTCTCAGGCAGCTACTGTCAGTCTATCCCATGTCTAATAATCACACACTCACTGATGAGCGAGTGTTCAACCCCAGATGCTGTCACTGTACTCCTCTACTCTGTAGTCCTTCGTAATTAGTCAAACAGTGCAAATAAATAAAAAAACGAAACCTCAATTAGGTGTGTGCATTAATAAAGAGAAAAAATCCTACAGGGATTTGAATCTAGGACCCCTGTGCTGTGAGGCAAAAACTCTAACCACTTAGCTACATTGTAGTTACTGACAAGTCTTTTCATAAACAGACCTTTGTTTGACTAGAGTTAACACACTGTGGAAAAAGGCATGGTGATGTCAGCCTTCTGGATCACATGATATTCAGCTCAAACAAATCACACATATCCCCTTTTGAGCATACTGAAAGCTGATTATAGGAATAGATGATATGAAATGGCTTTATGGCAAAACCACTTTAATGTCACTAAAAAAAAGTTGCCTGCCGTGCGAGCCTTACGATTCTACATCAAGATGTTTCTAATTGTTTTGACGAGCAGTGGACAGATCAGATTTTCTGGATGGAGACTTGTCATGGTCCCTTTTTGGTATTGACAAAATGCATTATCATCCAATAAAAAATATTTATTATTTGCCAAACCTTTTTATTGATTATACGAGAAACATGCCCAGAAATTTTATGTTCAACTATTCATTGACTGCTGAGGTAATGGTTGCCTTCTCCCATGGTCCCCTACATGACATACAAGCCCACACCATAAATGAATGAGTAAAGGGAAATGTGATTGATTCTGTCAGACTGTTATCTTTATCCTTCATTAGAATGGCACAAGACAAGATTGCTTCTATAACCTAGTGCATTATATAGACAGGTTGTACAAAGATGGCGGTTTCCGCACTTCCTGCCTGGGGCCAATTGGGACACAGTGATCACGCCGCTGATGTCCCGATCAGAGTGAGAAACGGAACCGTTTTTTATTCATTTAGACGCCACTGCAATTAGCCGCTAACACCTGGCGGTCTGAACACGATCATGCTACAATTTTGTCCAATGTCGGTAAGGGGTTAAAGGAATTTTTCAATGAAATGTTCTTGTTTGGGATGTACTTTATTTGACTTAACCATAATCCAACAGTTCTCCATAAACACTCCTTTTTAATTGTAGACTAATTAGCATTTTCAATCTTGTGCCAGTATTTTTTTTTAGAAATGCACCAATTTGGAATGACTACTTTTTAAAGAGAAAATCTATTTCAGCTACAGGAAAATAGACTGAATTCATATATGTTCAAAATGCAATTGGACTTACAGATTACATAAAGCTACTTACAGTTCCAGGTCTGGGGTAAGGAACTCTTCCTTGATAAGGCACCCACTGATAATTTGGACCATCTCTGTGAGCATATGGACCCAAAAACACTCTTCGTACATCAGACAAGCTATAGATACATACAGCCGAACCCCTAAATACATTACTAGAGACAAAAAAAATCAGTTATAATCACATTATTATATCAAACAATGTAATTCCAACATTTGATTTAACTTTTTTGTTATTTTGTCACTGTTTTTTAGAGAGAGATACCTTTATTTATTTCTTTTTTCACTAATGTATCTTTGGAGGTTTAGTTTAGTTGTGAAATGTGCTATACTTTTTAATGGGACCACTTTGGGCTATATACAGTATCATTTTAATGAACTTTTTAGGATGAATTAAAGCAGCAGTTAAAACATTAATTTTTACATATAAAATTCTGCACCATTCATCATGCAAAACCAAAAACATGTTAATATTATTCTATAGGTTGGTATAATTACAGGGATACCAAATACCTATAGCTTTTATGCATAGTTTTTCTTTTCGCATTCCATGGAGAAATAATATTTTATGTTTCTGCATTCCAAGAGCCATTACTTATTTTTCAAATAATGTCAATATATGGGACAAGTCATATTATGATGGCACAATTTTAGAGTACATATAAAATTTTGGTCTTAAGGGAGTATTAAAGAAGCAATTGTTTTGTTGTTTGCATTTTTATAGCACATTAATAATGCAGTTAAAATAACATGTTATTATATGAGTTGCTATGTCCTAGCACTTACAAAATAAAATGAAGAAAGCTATCAATGGTATAATACTTTAATATACTAAGTAAACTACCTTCAGCATGGCCCAACAGGAATACAGTCTTAGAAGAAAGCCTCTGACTGCTATGCCAACGCATTGACATACTATGATGATGTTGTGGGTTGGTGAAGAGAGACCGAGGAGCCTTGTCTAAGGGCGACATGTCCAAAAAGTGGCGTATCCATGCCAGTTTTAGGCACATTAAATCAGTGTTAAAGGGGATGTATCGCTTCCTTACTTTGGCTGAGTCACACTTCTCTTAGCTTCCCAGCTCTGTGAATGCAGGGGCGTTTCTTCCCCTCCCAGCTGGATGACTTCATCCCCCCTTCACTGCTGGCCTAAGACTCCCCCCCCCCATCCCTCTGAGTCCACATATCACTGTGTCTCTCTCTATCAGTCTTATTTTATAAGAGCTGTATACATACCACAGGCTGCATTCAATCAAATCTGAGCACTGATCTCTCACAGCTGGAGATGTATTACAGCTTTCTAAGAACGGCACAGATCTGCGTGTATGCAGGAGAGTTAGGCACAGGGTCAAAACTGTCATGTTTTCTCATTGTACAATCTGCTGCAGTCTGTTTCTGCTAGGTGTGGAAACAGAAAATGCTACGGGCCCTTACTCTGAGTCAGACACACAGCTCCGTGAATCGACCCAGGGGCTGTACAGAATGTAAATGAGCTCTCAGCTAGTGAATTGCAAGGAGGAGGGATCAGGAGGGATTAGACCCACACTGGATATCAGTGTAAATAAAAACACAAGGTAAGGGACACTGTGAGAACAAGGCAGCTTTGCTAATGACATCCAATTGCAAAGTTGCTTGTTTTCACTGTCCCCTTATTCTGAAGACCATTTAATGAAACGATAACACCCCTTTAAGTGCATCTGAAAGTCTGATACTTTCTAAAATCTGGCGTCATGTATACCTCAATGCGCCTAAAAGGCGCATCACATAAAAAAAAAGCGAATTGCGCAACTCGTGGCGTATAGCATATCATTGGTAGTATATGTAATGTGCCTATCGTGGCGCATTGCCCGACAGAGGCGCATAACATATGTAATGCGCCTCAATAGGCGCATTGTGCGATGGGGGCGCACAGTGCACCGTATTTAGGCGCATTACAAAGTGTCGTGCCCAGCGTATAATGTGCCTAGTTTGGTGTATGACATTTACAACAAGAATATGGTGTCAAAAGTGGTCTTGCCGCAAAATAGACCAAAAAACTGGCGTTAGTGAGTTGGGACATGTCGCCCTAAGTGTCTAACTAAATTCCAAATCATCTGCAGTTTGGCAACAACTAAGTCAGAGACAGAGGTGTAACGTCAGACTCTTGGGCCCTAGTGCAAAAAGTGAAATGGGCCCCCAGTCACCATTTATTATGTTCAATACTGGTGTCTTTTTATGTGGCAGAAGGTCTTTTGGGCCCCCTCAAGCTGCAGAGCCCAGAAGCGACTGCTACCTCTGCACCCCTTATAGCTACGCCCCTGGTCAGAGATATTTACCAGTCATTGCTGAGCTGTTTTGATCCCATATACCTACTGGAAGTCAAACTGCAGGTGATAAGCATGTCTGTCCTTTTGTGTTAAGGGGTTAAAATAGTATTGGAACAGCTGGAATCACACTAGATCAACTTAAAATCTAAATTACTATTGTGAAGCATTAAATATGATTTCAATTATTATAGAAGAGTGAAGAAATCAGGCGATACCTTTTAGAGGCTAACTGAGTATATTTGATGGTGAGCTTTCGAGAGAACTAGCTCCCTTCTTCAGACATGATGATATACAAGAAATTGAAAATTCACAGGCTTTTTATACACACAAGACATGGACCTTCAAAGGATCTTAGAATTCTTAAACATAACAAAATGCAATATAAGCAAACAAGTCATTTACAACAGGTCAAACAATTAACTATCTGGAAACTTGTGAGGCATGACAGAGGGGTCAGTAAATCTGCCGTCTTATCTCACAGCCATCACGTGTAATTTGTGGCCATCACAGTTCACATATAGTTTGACATAAAACTAGCATGGATATTTAACCCATTTTGCAGAGTCTGAAATTTTTGCATTAATTTAAATTCCCACTCCTTTCTCTCCCTCTGCGTCTTAATGTGTCCCATTAAAACCACAATCTTCAGATCTTCAATACAGTGGTCCTCTGGAGAAGTGTTGTGCCACTGGAAGATCAGTTCTACTGTTATTAATAGTGAATCTGTGGGAGTTCATGCGCTGGCTGAGTCTTTGCCCTGTTTCCCCCACATAAAGGCCTGTGGTCGGGCATTGCGCACACATAATCAGATACACCACATTGCTAGACCTGCAGGAAAATGTCCCCCTAATTCTGTGCACCTGCTGGGACTGTGGGACAGGTACACTGTCAGCAGTGTGGATGTGACTGCAGGTCTTGCACCTGTTTTGCAGGCAGGGTGAGGTGCCATTTTCAGTTATTATAGTAAGGCTTATTTCCATATCACAAGGTGATGGCATAACGCTACAATATCTCATCACTTTCTAGCAGGGAACATCGCTTTAGAACAGAAACCTGTCAAAGGGACACAGTGTTAAAGGGTTTGTCTCGCTGCAAAGAATAGCTTTCAAATTGTAGGGAACACAAAATAAAGACATTTTTCAAATATATTGCTTTGTTCATCTGTTTTCCTTAAGGAGATACAAGTGAATTTATGACCTCCCTGGCTATTTCAGTTCCCTCAGTAACAGACCTGTGTATATCTCTCCCCCCTGCTGTTTGTTCTATGTGATAGCAGTGAGTGATGTCATCACACAGGTCGCGGCAGCCTCTGTGCTGCTGGACAGTAAAAAGCTTGATTTATCTAAAATAAACAGCACTGTAATTAGGGCTTTTGTTTGAGGATCAGATAAAGCATTCTGCTAGTAGTTTCAGAAGCTTCTGAGCTAATCTGATCTAATTAGCAACTGAAAACACAGCGTTGAATACAAGCATGGAGCTGTATGCAAATTAGTCAGTCTGAATCAGGAAGTGACAGAGTATTTTATTCATGCATCCTATGAAACTCTGTAGGGAGACAACTCCTTTAAGTTTGTTAGTGCTTCCTCCCCCTCAGTAATAAGATTGGATACCTTAATACTCAGACCCAAGCAATCAGAAAGTGATGGTAAGCTATACATTATGCTACCACTTTACATGATATGGAATTATCCTTTTTATTTGATCTGGTTTGTGAAATTTGCCACTTGTCAATTTTATTAATCACATATTTCAATGATAGACACAATACAGTAACTTTAACATGCTGGATCAATTAGGGAAGCACATATTTTACCTTGAAGTTGTGAAAACTGCATACACCACTGGATTCTTTGGGTCTTTGGAGTTCATTAAATATACATCCTCTATAATAGAAGAAAAAAAACAACAGTTTAAAAGCAAATCATGTCCTCAGTTACATAAATGAAAGATTATAAACTGTGTCTGAAATATAGCTTTTCCAGTGTATAAACCTCTTTAGAGCTCAACTAAAAGCCTCAAAAGGAAAAAAGCTTTACATAGAAATAGGGGGATATGTAATTTAGTAGCTGCTGTACGACATCCATATAACCATCCATATGGAAGTAAGCTGTCCCACTTGTAATATCACTTTACTGTACCAAGACAAAACAACAATTCTAACTTCAAAATTGTGAAACAATCCGGAATTTGATTATCACACTTTGCTTTATAATTAATGCTTTTTTGTACCTCCATTCTATTTGGCAATGTAAGTAGGCTATGATAAGAAGTCTTTTCAATTACAGTGCTTTCCCATCCAATGGGGAAAAAAAATCTTTAATATGCCTTTTCGTAGCGCCTTTAACTTTTTATCTTTATTAGAAATAATTATTCTTATGCTACAGCTATATAGAATTACTTCGTTAATTACAGTGACATTATACTTTGACCTAAGGAAAAGTCCATTTATAGAGCATGCAACAGTTTTGTTATCGAGAATATTTCTCGCAAAATTGCATTATATATGTATGCCTATAACCTACACTAACCTTGTTGTCACTACTTCCTCCACAAACATGTCTGCCCCTCACCTCCTGTCTCTTTCCCCCTCCTTGTAGATTGTGAGCCCTCGTGGGTAGGGTACTCTCTCCCTCTGTAGGTCAATAATCACTTATCATTGTACTCGTTTGACTTATGTTATGTATGTAACCCCCTCGAATGTACAGCGCCCAGGAATCAATGGCGCTTTAAAATAAATAATAATTATAATAACAATAATTATTATTATTATTTGTTATACATGCAATTTTATTAAAAAGGAATCAAAATATGACAAAAGATATGTTTTTGAAAAATTGTAAACATATTTACTTATAATTTTCAGCTTTTTGGGACTTAAAAAACATTCTTGACAAGAGTTTGACATTAAACAATAATTATTGTGTTGTGCTAATAAAAAAAAAAAGCTATAAACTTACGTAATTCATCAAAATGTGTATCAATTCCATTAGGACCAGGAACAGAACAAATTAATCGAGCTTTCAGGAAAGTTGTCCACTTATTGACCAAACTTCTGTGCCCACCAAAGTCATTCTGACAGCAATAAAAGAAAAAAGTCAGATTCCGGTAAACTTATTAAAAAACAGATTTTTCTTTAAATATCGCCAACTATCAAGTAATAAGCAACTACCATATGTCTTATATTCCATTTACAATCTGTTGATTCACTTTATCAAAACTGCATTTTTTAGGAAAACTATTGTGAGAATTGTACAGCATATTACAAGTTCCCCATGCTGCAGCACATTCCAGCAATGTTAGATACGTCCTCTGATATAAATTACGTTGCTGTGCAATATGTTAGTGTGTTTAGTCTCTCGAGGAAAGAACATGATTTTGTTTTGCATTTGGAAAATATCTCAAATGTGTTGCTCATAAGGAATTGTGGTTTTTGTCATCACAGTACATACTCTAGAGAAGTTCTTGATGAATAACATATTCATATGCCATTGGGCATAAATATACATATGTATTGCACTCTAAACACTTGAAACATCTGGTGTACGATCTCTTATTAAAAATAATAAGATGTCTCTTTATGAGAAAAGTGCAAAATACTTGACATCAATCTGTTGCCAAATATTTGTTGTTTTTTTTAAGTAATAAAAATTGAATGCCTTTAGCAAAGAGAAAACTAAAGTGTTAAGGATATTTTTTCCATGGAGTAATCACAGCAGAGGGAGATTGGTTTCTTGACCTCTATGGATTAGAAAAAAATGAATAAATAAAGAAATAAAAATGTTATACTACAGGCAATGGCATTCTGATAAGAGCCAGATGAGAATCCTAAGGATAGGGCCGTTTGTTGTCATGCTAAAGGCTGTTTTAACAGCATCTAGCATAATTTAAGTAAAATCCTTTTCTCTCTGTAGCTTGATTGGTTACTCAGTCCTGTGAAATGAATGGCCCATCCTTAAAGGGGATTTGCCACCAGACCAAGTACTGACCTCCGTTCAGTATGAAAGCCAGATGTCAACAAATCACGCTGAGTCTTGAAGCTGCAGTGGAGAGAGGGAGAGGGGAGGGGGAAGTGAGGAATCCAAAGGGAGCCTCTCAAAACTTAAGTGAACTAATAAACAGTACAACAGTGGATTCAATACAGCAAGACACAGAGCCTCAGGCGGCACTGTCAGGTGAAACCTTATCTGCTAAGCAGCTTATGTAATGTAAACAAATCACGCAGCAAGAGACAGAGACGCACACAGACACACACAGGCAGAGCACAGAGCCTGCATAACGGATCCTGTGACATGTTCACTCAAATAATCAAACTATAACTTGTGAATTCTGTATACAAAAGAGAACACCTATTCTAAACAGCAGATTGAAAGCTTCTTCATCAGATAAAGCAGGGATCTAATAACACTACAGCTAGTTATTCTGTATACAAAATAAAACATATTGCTACCCAGTGCCTTAAAAGACCATTCATTCTGCCTGTCATCAGATAAGAAGTGATTCACGCAAGCGCTGCCTTTCAGCTCCTGGGTCGTGACTAGGGGAAGCTTTGTGGTAACCAAGGGGGGTTGAGAAATGCTGTAGCTATCAGAGTTTTCACTTTTTTTAATCACATATATTTAGAAAAGTGATTAAATACCCATTTTGGAGGTTCCCACGTCAACATTACATGGTGGCAAAACCCCTTTAATATAGGCCATCACTATTATATCAGTGGGAGACTGTTACCTGGCTTCCTTGCTGTACAAGGCCACAAGGCTTGTGAAGGATGGTAGCCTTGTCAATGTTTAGAATCATTTGAACCTTTAATCCCATTAACCATTACAAGGGCCTTTGAATGACTGGATGCAAAATTTCACCTTTTTGATCCCAACATCCTTTGTGATTTTTTTTTTTTTATTATGCTACTTTGACCAAATGATTTTAACTCTCTTTTTGATGCCCAGTTGAGGTACTACTGTGGTACCAGGAAGTACCTTTTTTATGTATATTTCTTTTTCGTTTGGCCCACTAACAACATCACAATTACACCCACGATTACAATTTTTTTCTAACATATCTCCTGCCTTTAGGTGACATGTGGGACACATACGTGCGCACGAAACACACATGAACAAATATAGTTCTAAGCCTAAGAGCTGATACGGTGACAAAAAAGTGAACTTAAACATGTAGTAAAAGAAGGAAATGATATAAAATAAAAAATAACCATTGCTCACATCATAACCCATTGCCACTTCAGTTCAATGCTCTAGCAGTCCCAACTAGCCTTTTTTCACTTTGATGCATCCATGGCACAGCCAGTCTCAGCAGTGATCATTCCATGTATGGCACAAATCTGATGAGGCCAGTAATCAGTTGCAGCAATCAGGTAGAAGTATAACATATTATTACTGCAGCATTGTAAAAACTGGCAATGACGCCCAGAGTGTTGGCTTTGGAGCAGTGGGGGATTTAGCAGGTGAGAACCAGTTTTTATTTTTTATTGTTTATTAAATTTCCTAATTCTTAATTATTTCCATGAATTGGATGTAACATACATTCTGTGATATAGACATGTTACTATATGCACCCATTATACACATGTAAAATGAGTCCATGTCAAGTTAAAAGGTCCTTGATGGTGCGGGTGGGTTATGGGAAAGGTTAGGAAAAACAAAGTATTTCACAGGCTTTTTTTATTTACTGTTTTATATCTTTTTTTTTTTTCTCTATGTCAAGAGGAATCTGTAATAATTGTTTTATCACAGCATGATGTTGCATAATAGGTTTCCAAGACAACAGATAAAATGCAGGAAGGACGTTTAGTGCATTAGGGCTCTCTTGTGGATCACAGGGTTCACTTGAGAACTCGGTTAAGTATTTTTGTGAGATGCTGATAATTTCACCTCCTTTTACTAAGATGGATTGACACGGTGTCAGCCCAATCTTTTAGGGCGCGTTTACACGGCATAGGACAAATACCGGCCGGTATTTGTCCGGTTTTGCGCCCGTCCCCACGGCCATGGGGGGGGGGGGGGGTTCCACCTCCCATTGAGAAGCACATATTCCGTCCAAAAAACGAATGGAAGATTATGCTTGCTCGATGTTTTGCCGCCGGACCGCCGGCGGCAAAACCGCCGGGCGGAAAACCCGTTTCAGGGGGACTGCTGCACGGGTTTTTCCATAGAGCACAATTTTT
>JAODAL010015775.1:0-82711 GCA_025379985.1 Phyllomedusa bahiana | reverse complement strand
GCACAACACAGGCAAGAAAAAGGGCAAAAAAAACCACAGACATGGAAAAAGGGACAGCAGAAACAATCTAGCAACTAAGGCATTAACATGGCAAAGAAGCTCACAGACAAAGGTGCAGACAGACACATGGAAAACAACAGGGAGACTAACCAAACAGAGGATACCACAAGGACACAAACAAGAAGCCAATACACAGGACCAACAGACTACACCAAGAGATAACACAACAAGGATCAGGCAGGGAGTGTGAGGAGAAGCAAGCTTATAAACCCACAGGTGGAAGGGGATTGGCAGAGGAAGCCTAACCCTGCTGCACACTGTGGGAATAAAGGAAGGGAAGTTGTGGCCGCCGCCCTCTATAGAGCTACTAGGAAACAGGGCAGCAGCTAAGATGGAGGAGCAGCATGGCCAGCAACGGAAAGCCGCACAGCAATCACAGGTGAGTAAGCAGCGGCTACAGGAGCGCTCACAGCGACACTGCAACAGGAACCAGAACTGCGATAGGAACATAGATACGACTGCGGTTCACAGCAGAGGCCTCAGCGTAAGGACAGGAATGTGGCACGGACCGTGACAGTAATTATTAGAGAAAGAAACACACATCACAGTTTGTGTTGCAAAACTACAGGCGGGACATATATGATGACTGCAACCAAAAAAAAAAATCTGTTGTCACGGGTGAGGACGCAGAACCCCTGTTAGAAAAGAAAGAACTAGGTGACAGAAGGGAACTCAAAGAAGGAGTTTATTTTGACACAAATTGTATTCCTCACTATGATTGTCTCTGTTATTATCATACACTGATAAGTGTTTTTTGATAATTTTAACAATGTCATAAGATTAAGGACTATATGAAGTAGAAAGGGTAATTTGACATTGCGATTTTTTATTACTTTTCTTTTGTTAAATTTTAAGAGGCTATCACAAGAAATATCTGAAATATACTATTCTAGATGCTCTTTTTAATAGTTTTCATTGTAATGTCTAGAGTGCAACTGCTTACAAAAACTTCTTCCTTATTCAGAGAAAGTACTCGCATCTTAACAATTTTGTTTCATACAAATAAGTTCCCCATAATTATATGAGAGGGGTGACATGAGGTCGGTAAGAAAATAGAATAACGGGCCATCGGCTAACGGAAAAGAATGCTACAAATGCCTCTCTCTGTGTCCCCAATTAGAGTAAGATCCAAAAAAGTTAATAGTGTAAGGGTATGTTCAAATGGCATGTTGCGGCGCGTAATGTGCGCACCCTAATATTTTGGGTGTTTTACAAGTATGCGCTTCTAAAGCACAAGAGGGTTGGCCCTATAGATTTTCATTATCTCCCAGTGCGTAAATGCCAGGGTGGTATTGTACGCCGGGGGAGACGGCACTCTGTGAGAGCTATTAATTACCATAATCGTGGTACATTTTGGGAGTATTGCAGCAAAATTATGCACCAAAATGCGCCCCACAATTATGCCGTGTGAACATATCCTTAGAATCAAAAAATGAAGAAAAAGCCAAATTCATATTGTTATTTTTAATATAATCCAAACATAGCACAGGTGATTCTCTTCAGCCCTCCCTTATCAGGAGCAGGTCATCTAGAGAATGACCGTACATGATATGGGAGGCAAAGGGATTATCAACAGAAAAAAGGTACAACTTTTCCCAAACTGACATAAAAATATGAATGAGTGCTGGGAAGAATTTTGTCCCATTGAGGCTATAGATAGCATGATTGTGGGGGATACAAGGACATAAACCAACGACGTGGCAGGAAAAACAGTTATATTCTACAGACCATTTAGCCCTATGTAGCATATAGATATTGTGCTTAGTGTCTTGCACATATCCAGGCAATCTTATGATGAGAGGTTGTGACATATGATTGACCCATGCATCCAGCCTCTCACCCAGAGAGCCTATCCCGACGAATTTCATATTGTAACAACGAATCCTCACCAAACATTTTTCCTTACATGCTCTGAGTGATGGCTTCTAAAGATACTCCTTCTTCCAGAATTTTTTACATTTTTATTTGAAAGGCTAATGTGATTCTCCTTAAATTGTTGGGAAGTTGTGTCTTGTAGCATCTGCAAATTTAACTTCTTATATAAACCACCATTTAAGACAGCTACCGCACGTACCTTATCAGTGGCTCTGATAAAAAGGTCAGAGTTAGACCTGAGCTTGAGCGATGTGAGCTCGAGTGATGTGAGAAAGTATTGGTTTTAAATTAAATTGATTATACAGTTGTAATAAGTCTTGTTCTACTCTATCTTGAAAAATATCAGGTAACTCTGGTCGGGACTGCAAAGGAAGAAGCCCAAATTATGACTAGAAAAATATAAATAATGATCTTAAACTATAAACATCACATAATACCTGAAAAGAGAGAGGAGCACAGAGAGAGGAGAGCCCGGCTCCGGTCACAGCACAGGAGAAGTAGGTTTGAAAATCTATGTAAATGTATTGAGCTCAGCTGTGACTCGGAGCGTGGGCCTTCCATGAGCAGTGCAGGCCCCTATTTCTATGAGTAGACACTATGACACCAGCATCAGGCATCTGAGATGTGTGGGACCCCTGTCCAGGCCCCCTCAGCTGTGTGAGACCCCTGTCCAGGTCCCAACCACTGGGCGGGACCTCACTGATTTAATTTGTCCATGCCCCCCAATCCATGTGGGGCCCCTATCCAGGACTCCCAGCCCTGCACTGCTTTCTGTCCTAGGCCCCAAGAATAAAGCACCAGGCATGGGACCGAGAACAGGCGGACTTGTTGGGTGAACGGAGAGGGTGAGTAAATACCTACCTACTGGGGGCCCCTATTCTACCTACCTATTTGGGGTCCCTAACCTACCTACCTACTGAGGGCCCCAATCTACACACCCAATCTACCTGGGGAGCCCCTAATCTACCTACTGGTTATTCCTATATACCTGCTGGAGGCCTCTAATCTACTGTTCTACCTACTGGGGGGACTCTATATACCTACCTATCTTCTGGAGGCCCTATATACCTAATTACAAGAGGGGGACATATCTAACTATTTACCTACTAGAAACCCTATATAACTACCTACGGGGGCCTATTTACTTAGCTACCAGGGCACCAAGGGGGTAATGATTACCATTTGGGGAGTTTGTACATGGGTGGGAGGGCACAATTAGGAAGATGATTAAAAAAGTGAGGAATCTAAGATGTTTGTGCAGTAAATTCTGCAGGGGCGAGTTGTGGCCGATAGAAGTTGTCATGGTGGTATGGACCGGATGGAGAAGAAAAGCAAAAGTGGAAGACTCATCAGACAAGATGCCACCTATGAGTCACTAAATGTAACTGCACTGTGTGCACTTAAATCTACCACTGTATTGTCACTGTATGGAGGTAATATACAGTCTGCAGAGCCTGTGTATACTGGTGTCTACCACTATATGGGCACTATAATGTGGTAATATTGGCATTGGTTTATATTCAGTAACAGTATGGTGGTATTATTCAGAATCTTTATGGTGGAGATATGTGGTGATGTGGCGGTATTATTTGGTCCTTGTATATTGTTGTTATTGATATCATTGGTCTGGGTATACTGGTTTGGTCAGTAACATTATAGTGATATTATTCACCACATGGTAGTGATATGTGGCAGTA
Organism: Phyllomedusa bahiana; assembly: GCA_025379985.1. NCBI lineage: Eukaryota > Metazoa > Chordata > Amphibia > Anura > Hylidae > Phyllomedusa > Phyllomedusa bahiana. The sequence goes on along the minus strand of JAODAL010015775.1, from coordinate 79,079 downwards.
TTATCGAGGCCAGTGGGTTGGGGCGGGGGCCGGGCTATGGGGTTGGCGAGGGGAGGGGCCCAGACGCTTCAGCTGTATGGGGCCCTGAAATTTCTGATGGCGGCCCTATATACCACAAAAGTGGATAAATCTCTCTCATTTTTATAAATATTGTTTTAAATTTTTTAATGGGATAATACTGAAGATATGACACTTTAATACAATCTAAAGTAGTCAGTGTACAACTCATAAAGCAGTGTCAATTAGGTGTGCCCTAAAAATAACTCAACACACAGCCAACAATGTCTAAACTACTGGCAAAAAAGTCAATACACCGCTAGATGAAAATGGACAAATTGTGCCCAAGGTGTCAATATTTGTAATGTTCCGTGCACGGTTCCATGGACATGGCCATGTCCCCATTTCTGTGCTGTGTCCGTTCATGCCACAGTCACTGTCTGTGTGCTGCTTTCTGTCTCTGTCCCTGTTGTGTCTTTACTGCTGTGTTCCTGTCCCGGTCCCTGCCGTGTCCTTTGTGTCTGTGTACTCACCTGTCCTTGCTCCTGCCCACGTTCCTTTTTGTGTCTGCACATGCTCCCTAGGGTACATGAATGCTCGCTGGTCTGGATTTAAAGAGACATTGTTACAATTATCTGTCCAATGACTTACGACCTCCAGTGATTTAAGAAACTACCTGCCTTTGTTCCTGGTCAGTTCATTGATTGTCCTCCTGAGCTCCTGACCTCTGCTTGCTGTTATGCCTGTCTGTTCCTGTGCACGTTTAGCCCTGCTGTTGTCTGTCGTCATGTCTGCCTGATAGCCGGGTTCATGGCCATTCCTGAGGGCGGGCGAGTGCCCGGGGCGCTGCTCACCAGGGGGAGAGCTGCAGCTGACACTCGCCCCACCCACCCAGTGATCACTATCTACTCTGCGCAGCCTTTTTAAAATTACCATGCAGATTCCGCAGCTGCACACACTCTGTGTAGCTGCTCCTACAGGGAGAAGGCAGGACTGTTCATTACCACCCTTGCCTTCTCCGTTGACGGCATTTAGTGAGCTACAGGGGGCATATAATGAGCTACAGGGGGCATACAATGGCCTACAAGAGGCATATATCTTCCTACAGGGGGCATATAACTACCTACAGGGGGCATATAACTACCTACAGGGGGCATATAACTACCTACACTAGGCAAATACCTACCTGCAGGGGGCATATACCCACCTACAGGGGTCAAATAACTACCTACAAAGGGCATATATCTACCGACGGGGGGCATATATCTACCTACAGTGCACATATACTGTATACGTACCTACAGGGGGCTAATACCTACCTACCAGAGGCATATAGCTACCTACAGGAGACATATATAGCTAACTACAGGGTGCATATCTGTACCTACAGGGGGCCTATATATCTTCCTACAGAGGGCATATAACTAGCTACAGGAGGGCAATATCTACCTACAGGGGTGCTATATCTATCTGCAAGACCCCTATATATCTACCTTTAAGTACAGAATCAACCTTATGGTTAGTGTGAATGAGACCATGCGTTAATAGTCCATCTCCAAGCCCAAATGCACTTAATTTTATATAATGACAAGCATGGTATTAGTAGTTTTAAAACCTTTCTTTGTTTCAAATTTTCTTGTAAAACATGTACAAAGCACAAAAATTTCATTTAAATGTACTAAAAACCAGTCTTTACACTCATCCCCATATGAGTTATATAACCTACGGTTTAGAGGTCATTGGTTTCATATAACTGCAGGATCCCGAGGAGATACAGAGCTGACTGTGCAGTGACTGTGTAGGCGGCCTATATACAGTAACTACATAATAGAGACCAATATTTCTACTTATTGTGGAGGGACCTATATAATTAATAAGGGACCTAAATAATTAATAAGGTACCTAGATACCTGCTAAAACTTGGTGCACAAGTGGGAGCCCCCTAGCCATTTGAGGGCACTTTTACTGTTAGAGGTACAAAGGGGTCATTATTACCATTGAGGCGCTATGGATGGGGAGTTTTTATAGAGATAGGAATTGGTAGGGAAGAGCTGGAAAAGTAAGAAGTTTGTTTTTTTAAATTCTACATTGAAGAGTCGTGGCTGGAATAAGATGTCATGGTGGTCTGGGACAGATGGAGAAGAAAAAGGGGAAGAGAAGAACTCATCAGAGAAGAAAACAACTTTTCAGAGACGTCTCCTTTGAGACCCTGGACATAATTTTACTGTAATCACTTACATTTCTGCAGAGCGTTCAACTGGTATCTACCACTATATGGCATTAATATTGGTTGTAATATAATGGTTTATATGCAGTAATGGTATATTGTATTATTCAGTCACTACGTGGTGGTGATATGTGGTCATGGTATGGCAGTATTATCCAGTCACTATGAGATGGTGATATGTGGTTATGGTGTTGTGGTATTATTCAATCATTATGTGGTGGTGATATGTGGTCATGGTGTCGCGGTATTATTCGCTCACTATGTGCTGGTGATATGTGTTCTTAGTAGGATATTGCTAATATTGCCCTTGGTTTTGTGTAACAGTATTATTTGGTATCTGTATGACTATTATTTAGTAATTTTATACGTAGAATATTATGTTAAAGCTTTTTGAATATTCTGGCTCTGGATGATGATGATGCAATGTGTCACATCATGGTGCAACCAGTTAAGGAGGGAGAGAAATTTCTTAACCCCACCCTGAGTGCAATTTAGCCTTTAACTTTAACCCTGCTGTTACCTACCATCCTGGTAGCCTTATACCTGTGTTCCTGATTCTGCTGCTACCTGCCATCATGCCAGTCAGCTTCTTGCCTAGGACCCAGTTTCAAGCCCAGTGTTTGACCCTGAAGTGTCCTGGTTGCTTTTCTAGTCACCTATGTTCCTGTATCTATGTTTCAGCTATATCCTGCCATTGTCCCAGTCCGTTACCTACCTGGGACTCTGTCATCTGCCTGTCCTTTGTCCTTTTGTCCTGCACTTCGGCTGTCACTACAAGTAACCATGTCAGGGGTTGCAACCTGGGGGTTCCGCACAGCTAAGCCTGTCCGGCCTTGTGGCGGGCTCTGGTGGAGACCACTGGACCTATAGACTCCACTCCCTGGCATGGTCTCCACACCACCATCTACGCTCGTGGTGACCCAGAGGATTCATAATACCCGGCAGTCAACGTGTCAATGCCTGCTGTACCCAGGGGCGTTGCTAGGGTCCCAAAACATCCGGGGCTCGTGCCCTTAAGTTTTTCTGAGTAGGGCTGGGTGCACACGGAATTTTTGCGCCTCATTGTGAACTGCGATGTATATTTACAGAGAAAAGCCTTTGTATTAGATGCTCGATAGAAAATATAAGCATTACACTGCAGTTACAATTATGACTCACAGGAGACGCTCTGAAGAGTTGTTCTCTTTCTCTTCTTCTCATTTGTACCAGACACCATACGAATCTACCGCCACAACTCTTCACAAAAAAAGACAAAACAAAACTCTTAGACCCTCATTTTATCAGCTTTTCCTACAATTTCCAAACTCTAAACAAAAATCCCCCATCTATATGCCCCAAATGGGAAAAAAATACCCCCTTTTTAGGTAAATATTTGGGCCCCTATAGCCTGGGAGTAGCCCACTGTAGCCAGGTTTTGCCCCCTCAACCAGGTTTAAATTTGCCCCTCTATCCAGGGTTTACTTCGGGCCCCCGTAGCTAGGGTTTCTGCCCCCAAAGGCAGTAATATGCCCCCCTGTAGGGCCCGTAACAAACTCCTTGTAGTTCCCGGTTATTGCCCCCCGTACCCAGGTAATGCCCCCCCATAGCCACTAATAAAAACCCCCCGAAGCCAGTGATATGCCCCCCTGTGCCCCCTGATATTCCCCCTTAGCCACAAATGCCCCCCCCGTAAACCATTTACCAAAACCCCCCTGTAGCCATTTACATGCCCCCCGTAGCCAGTGCTTTCCCCCCTTACCATTGACATGCCCCCCCCCGTAGCCAGTGACATGCCCCTTATCCATATAATTGAGCCCCCTTAGGGCCCTTGACCCGCCCTCTTAACCAAATATGCCCCCTGTAAACCATTTCTTCCTCCAAAACCAATTTAAACCCCCTGAAACTATTTTCTTGTCCCTTTGCCCTTATGCCCCCGGGAGCCAGTTTTCTTGTCCCCTTTAGCCTAATGCCCCCTTGAAACCATGTCTTGCCCCGTAACCATTATGCCCCCCTTTTACCAGTGTCTTGCCCACCTTTTAGCCAGTTCTTGGGCCCCCCTTAAGTCCAGTGGTTTTTTTCTTGCCCCCCCTTTTAGCCATGCCCTTTCCCCCTTGAAACCAGTTCTTGCCCCCCTTGTAGCCAGTTCTTTCCCCCCCTTTTTCCATTTTCCCCGCCCCCCTTGTAGCCCGTGTCTTGCCCCCTTGTAGCCAGTTTTCTTGACCCCCCCTTGTAGCCATGTCTTGCCCCCCTTGTAGCCAGTTCCAGCCCCCCTTGAAACCAGTGGGCTTGCCCCCCCCTTTTGCCATTTTCTTTTCTTGCCCCCCCCGTAGCCCGGTCCCTTTCCCTGCCCCCCTTGGGAGCCGTGTCTTTCCCTGCCCCCCTTGTACCAGGTCTTGCCCCCCCCCACCAGTGTCTTGCCCTGCCCCCCTTGTCGCCAGTGTCTTGCCCCCCCCCCCTTGCAGCCAGTGTCTTGCCCCCCCTTTACCGTGTCTTTCTTGCCCCCCCTTTTAGGGCCCGTGTCCCTTTTCCCCGCCCCCCTTGGAAACCATGTTTTGGCCCCCGCCCCCCTTGGGAGCTTTTCTTGCCCCTTGTAGCCCTTCTTGCCCCCCCCCTTGTAGGGCCGTGTTTTTGCCCCCTTTTTAGGGCCCTTTTCCCCTTTCCCCCTTTTTAGCCATGTTTTGCCCTGGGCCCCCCTTGTAAAACCAGTGTCCCTTTCCCCCTTGTAGCCAGTGGGCTTGGGCCCCCTTTTTAGCCAGTGTCTTTGGCCCCGCCCCCCTTTTAACCCGTGTCTTGCCCCTGCCCCCCCTTTTAGGCCCCCGTCTTGCCCCCCCTTTTAACCAGTGTCTTGCCCCCCTTTAGCCATTATTTGCCCCCCTTGTAGCCATGTCTTTGCCCTGCCCCCCTTTTTTTTTTTTGCCAGGTCTTCCCCCCCCCTTTTACCAGTGTCTTTTCCCCCCCTTTTAGCCAGTGTCCCTGCCCCCCCCTTTTAGCCAGGGGTCTTTCCCCCCCCTTTTGCCAAATGGGCTTGCCCCCCTTTTTAGCCCCTGTCCGCCCCCCCCTTTTACCATGTCCTTGTCCCCCCCTTTTAGCCATTTTCTTGCGCCCCTTTTAGCCCTGTCCCCTTTCCCCCCCCTTTTAGCCATGGGCTTTCCCCCCCTCCCTTTTTGGGGCCCGTGTCTTGCCCCCCTTGTAGCCAGTGTCTTGCCCCCCCCCTTTAAGGGCCCGGTCTTGTCCCCCTTTTAGCCATGGTCTTGTCCCCCTTGGAGCCAGTGTCTTGCCCCCCTTGTACCAGTGTTTGCCCCCTTGTAGCCAGTGTCTTGCCCTGCCCTCCTTTTTAGGGCCCTGTCTTGCCCTGCCCCCCCTTTTTTAGCCATGTCTTGCCCTGCCCCCCCTTTTTAGCCAGTGTCTTTTTCTTTTCCCCCCTTGTACCAGTGTCTTGCCCCCTTACCTAATTTAAAAATAAAATAAAAAAACCTACTTACCTAATGAGGCCCGGGCCCCGCGCCCCCTGCCTGCAGCTTAGAGCGTGAAAAGCAGCGAATGTCACACGCTGCTTACGCCGTCCGCGGGGCCCGGGATCTCCTGGCCGGCATATCTCCCGGCTTAGAGGCCCCACGTCGCGGGGGAGTGATGAAAGGGGCGCGTCAGCCCCCCTGCGACGCTCAGATGTATGTACGGCGCTCGGTGAGCACCGTACATACGGGGGAGGAGCAGGACGGAACGATCCTTCTCCTCCCCCCCCGACTCTGACTGCGCGGCTGCTGTAAAGGGGCCCGCGCAGTCAGAAATCGGCGGGCGCCCCTGCACAAAGGAGCGTCCAGGCCCAGGGCACGGCCTGGACCCCCGAGACTGGGGGCACAGGGGGATTTTTGGGGGCTCGTGCCCCGAATAAATTGCCTAGCACGCCCCTGGCTGCCCCTTTAAATATGAAAAATACTTTGTAGGGCCACCATTTTTTTTTCACACTCCCTTTAACCCTTATCTCCCCCTTCTGTCTGAGAGCCTCAAGATCTAAATTAGGGTTTGGTTGGGACATGTTGGGGCGGTTCAGCACCTTTCCCCCGCATTTTCTTTAGGAATACAGGGGGACTTAGAGGTTTCGAATCTGCCTGCAACACAGTTTTTTGAAGGGAGGGATCTGCTTCACTAGTCACAGGCTTTTTGGTATTATGGTTCCCTCATGAACGTAGTCCCCCAAACCAGCACTGATGCAGCCCCAAACCATGGCCCCAACACAACCATGCTTGACTGTAGGCTAGACACACTTGCTTTTTTCTTCTCGCCTGGGTGTTGCCACACATGCTTGAAACCATCTGAAAAAAAAAAAGTTTATTTTTGGGTCTCATCAATCCAAAACATGGTTCCAGTAATCCACCCCTTTAGTCGTTGTTTCAGAAAATTGTTTGCAGATTTTTGTGTCACTTTAAAATAGGCTTCCTTCTAGGAAAAGAGCCAAGCAGACCAATTTGATGTAGTGTGCCCCATATGGTCTGAGCACTGACAGGGTGACCCCTCCATTTATGTGGCCTCAGCAGCAATGTTGGCAGCACTAATACACCTATTAAAGACAATCTCTGGATATGACGCTGAGCACGTGCACTCAACTGGTCGACCATGTAGAGGCCTGTTCTGAGTGGAACCTGTCTTGTTAAACTGCTGTATGGTCTTGACAGGGGCATCGCTAGGCAGTATTGTTCGGGGCACAAGCGCCGAATAAACCTACCTGTGCCCCAAACCTCAGATCGTCGGCAGCTGCTGTGTGCCTGCAGAGCCGATGATCTGTTTAGCTGTATGTGTGTCCTCTGGATGCACATACAGCTCAGGGTTTACATAAGAGCCTGCAGGGAGGCAGGGTGACTGCCCGGGGTGTCGGGCGCTTAGGAGGAGGGAGGGGCACCGGCTGCTTACTCACTGAAGTTCCTGACTTCGTGCACTGCAGCCAAGATCAGAACAGGAAGTTCAGCCTCACACAGCGAGTGAGAGGCTCCGCCCCCTGCTGTGCTCCTGGGTCCCACACCATCTCCTGCCTGCAGCTACAGTGATTTTGTTATTGTGTCAGCAACAGCTCCCACAGGTGCCTGTAGCATGAAGGGTCTCAATTGAGTGAGTATATTTGAATATAATTTTTTTTATACCTGTAATTTATCAGGGTTTTGTATGTTTTTAGCTGCCGCAGCCAGACTGAGGGTGTTTTCACACGGTGTAATTGCAGGGTGCATTTTGCGGCGTATTTACACTTCATTACACCCAACATGCGCTCCACAATTACGGTAATTCATAGCTCTCATAGAGAACTATGAATTACGTTTGTCTCCTTGGGCGTACAATGCGATCGTGTCGTACACTGGGGGAGAGAAGAGACAGGTCACTTTGTGGCGCTTACGTGTCGCTGATGATTGTAGTGAATGGAGCCAGTCCCCCTGAACAGCGCACACTTCCAAAATGCACAGCGTCCTGAGGCGTGTAGAGTACATGCGGCAGTACATCATGTGAACATGTCCTAAGGGTATGTTCACACAGCGTATAGTGGCCCATACCTGTGCGCACTTCTATACGTCTGCTGTTGGTAGTACACGCTCTCCAGCACGTAATTTCAGCAGCGCTCCGGCCACCTTCCATCCACTTTCACTTTTCCCCTTATGGTACGTCACTTATTTTTATGATTGGGTTCTATGTGCCAGGGAAAACAACCAGTAACCAGAGCCCTCACCACTATGATTTTACCGTATTTCCGGGGTGCACTTTGGGCACATTACAGCACAGTTATGCCCCACAAATACACTGTGTATGTTCACACCACATAATGTCGGTCCGTACTTTAGCGCGTAATTGCGCTTCAATACACTCTAAAATATGGCCGACGTTATGGTAATTCATTTTTAAACCGGGTTCTGGGGAGAATAAATATCAGGGGGATCACTGGCTAGTTTTTCTTTTGTAAAAATACAAGCCGCAGTTCACAATGGGGCGTGAAAAATGCCGTGTGAACCCCGCCGTACTGAGCAAAACTTAACACAAAGGGCCCAGGCCCCAGATGTTTTGGGACCCTAGCAATGCCCCGGGTTTTGGCCTCTGTGGTGCAGCTCAGTTTCACAGTGTTTCTAATCTTCTTATAGCCTAGGCCATCGTTATGTAGAGCAACATTTCGTTTTTACAAATCCTCAGACAGTTCTTTGCCATGAGGTGCCATGTTGAACATCCAGTGACCAGTATGAGAAAGTGTTAGAGAGATAACACTAAATTGAACACACCTCCTCCCTTTAAACACCGGTCACCATGGGAAAAAATAGAAAAATTTGGGCACAATTTTGTCCATTTTTCCTTGGGGTGACTCTCTTTTTTTTTTTGAGGTCTGTGTGTTATTTTAAGGGCACATCAAATTTTCACGTATACAGCTGACACTGCATTTTACCAGAATTTAAAGTGCAAAATCTCGGGTTTTCCCCTTAAAAAATATATAAAAACAATATTACAAAAGTTGAGGTGTATAACCTTTTTTTGGGAGATACTGTACTAATAAAAATTTTCTAAAGCATTTAAAGCCTCACGTATAACTATAATTGTGAAAACACTTTCAGCACTATATAACGGCAGATGTCTGTATGAGAATGCGCATGCAGACTATTGTCATCACTCCACTATTAGGTCACTTGTTCCTCAAAAATGTAGCTTCTATGACAAGCTGTTTTTCTGTCTGTAGAGTAGCTCTCATAGATTTGTCTTGCAAACACTGTTTAGACTTTTGGCACGAAGAAAGAACCAAAAAATATCACTATTACCTCCAGTTAGATTTAAAAAATTTTATTGGGCACGGCTCCCTTGCACTTACTTTTAAGGGTTTTTAATTGGGTGGGGCCAGAAGCTATTCCCTCACCTTTTATAGCCGCAGCCAGCTGCAATGTACAGCACGGCTCCCAATATAACAGGAGCTATGTCCAATTCCAGCCATTTAACACCCAAAAAGGGACCATGCATTATTTTATTGGCAGAGTGGGGACCCTGCAAACACGATCTCAGGGTGCCCATGACGTCATAGCAGTTGAAGGCCAAACAGTGTGCTCAGGAACTGCCATGTAGAGAAGCCTGTTAGGTCCTGCACAGGTTTTTATTGATGCCTATAAAAAAACCAAAACATAAAATCAGAAGTTTTTGCCAGGTAACATTACAACAATCATGCAGGGTTTAAAATGATGAGGTTTAAATTTGGGAAAAGGCTTTTTAATGAAAATCACAGATAAAGCAATCATGATCATAACTGGGGCATAGTGATTGCTCGATTTACTGCATTGTAGTATATTGTAGTTAAGTTATTATACTTTGTTACACATAAAGTTAGTGTTTGCTACATCTGAACATGGCTCTACCCAGTCAACACAGCAAAACTGAAAAATAAGTTGCAGAAAATGGTGTATGTGCTTCAGTGTCTAATCTGAGTACATTTTACATTTTAATTGATTTGAATAGTCACATTTAAATGAACCAAAAGAGACCAAAACAGGGTGAGGTACAAGCAAGAGTGAAGAGATTTGAACATTACACTGACAAATGAGTCAAATTAAGTCATTTGATAATTATGCAACAGCTCATTTAATTAACAAAGTGCTATCATGAGCATTCACCATCTAATCTATTTATGCTCTTTCATAAATCCCCCCTTGGGATGGCCATAGAGATGGAAAGTAACATTCCAGGCCTGTCCTCGGTTATCCGGCCATCAACAAACACAAACCTTCTATTGATCTGATAAGTGAGGAGCTGCCCTGTCCTATCCTTTACCCTTTTAGTTATAAAAATAACATTTTAGCGAAATAACAGGAGGTCCTAGAAGCCTAGACCCTTTCAGTTTGCATAATGCCAAGGCAATTTATTTCAGAAATGTTGAACCTATATCATTAGGAGCATACTACTGTATGTGGTATGGTGTGTATAATGAATGGGGCTTTCTGATGTGCAGTGTTGCATGCAGATTATATTAAAGCAAATGTAAAATTGTACTGTACTTGTTCTAAATACTAATTAAAAGCCAACTCAATACATTCCTTTTGCTTTAAGAATTTGTTAAAAAAAAACTTGTAATTCCATTGAAATTATACAGTTTTTCTATCATATTTTTTATATATATCTTCTAAACATACAATTTTTCCATATATCTGTTTTATATATAAAAAATATGATGGAAAAATCGTATTATAATTTCAATGGACACTTGGGGCCACATGTATGAAAACTGTCTAGGTCTAAAATTCACTTTGTTTCCCGTAGCATCCAATCAGAGTGCCCCTCTCATTTTTCCAGAGCACTATATGAAATGAATGATTGGTTCCTATGGACAACAAAGTGATATATAGACCTAGAAGTTTTTATACATGTGGCCCTTGGTTGCCCTCTCCACTCCCTTAAATGTGCCTGGAGTTGTGTGGCATTCATCATCCGGTTCCGCAGGGTATTATTTACAATGAATCAGGCATCAGTGTGTGATGTAGCCAAAGGATGTCCACTTCTTTGCCTTTCTATGACTCTTCCATTCTCTCTGTTACAACCTTCTGATGACACTCTGTGACACTCTAAGCTCAGTAGCCACTTCCATCTGAGAACATCCTGCTTGAACACTCGCAGTGGCGAGGTACTGTTAATCAATTGTAAGGTGTTGTCTTATGATGTCAAAATGTGAACAGCAATTCAAATTGACCCCCCAAAATTTATTGGGTGATTCAGAGATCAAACACCTGTTGTATATTTTGCCTTTAACCTCCTGTTAGAGATCAGCAAGTTGTGCAAAAAGTACTGAAACATTCAACAGTTGGACATGTTCATTCTTAAGTTAAAAGATGGTCTCATTTAGTTCATTTAAAAAAAAAAAAATTAAGAAATGTTATGTTCATCCTGGAATTTCAACCAAAAGCTAAAAAAAACCAGAACTAGATATTGTAACTATATTTAATTGATCGGACCTCTAAGCCTTGATGAAGCCAGGTTAGCTGGCTAAAAATGTCGGCGAGGTCAGATAAGACGTTTTAAATTGTGATTTCTCACCTCTGTCTACAAGTGTCACCTGCTGCAGGGGTGTCACAAGGGGGCCTTATTTGTTCTGTGTCCATGAGATTGGGGACGACTGCCCAGGTGGTAGGCTTGGGATCCCTTACTGGAGTTAGTAATTTGCTATAGATATAAGGCTCTCCTGTTAATAGGTGGTGCTCCACCAGACTTAATAGAAAGGGAGATATTCCCTCTTTCAGAAGCAAAAAGGGTTAAATGATGAGGTGAGAGATCAGGTTTTTAAATAGTGTGTATAGAGGTTAAGAGTTATATATAATAAAAGTTACGTTTTAGTGTTTAACAGATAGAGAACTGATAGAGTTTAAGTTTGCCTACGGCAAAATAGTAAATATAGTGATCAAAAGTCACTCTCTGTTCTCTTGCGAGATTCCCAATTTTTGGGAGATTATGTGACTAGATATTGTAACACTCCACTTAGAGCTTGGATGCCATCTTGGATGGTCCTGGGGGTCGAGCTTAGATCTTGGGATCGTTGTCCTTTTGTAAGTTGGTTATGGCACACAGGTCACTCCGACACCAGTATTTTGAACTGGCCTCAGCCAGCTTTATTTTCAGGCATAGCATAAAGTGCTGATGCAAGCAAAATATAAACAAAAACTAAGTGAAAATGGACAAATTGTGCCCAATTTGTAATTTTCCCTCCATAGTGTCATGTAAACTCGTTAGTGTTACAAGGTCTCAGGTGTGTTAAATTTGGTGTTATCACTCTCTCACACTCTCCCACACTGGTCACTGGAAGTCCAGCTTGGCACCTTTTGATCTAGAATATAAGAAAATTGCCACAAACCTGAAACTGAGCTGCAGCACAGTGGCCAGGACCATGCAGCATTTAATGAGACAGGTTCCACTTAGAACAGGCCTAGCCCTGATCGACCAAAGAAGTTGAGTGCTCATGCTCGGCGTCACATCCAGAGATAGTCTTTTCAAAATAGACATATTACTGCTGCCAGCATTGCTGCAGAGATTAAAAGGGTGGAGGATCAGCCTGTCAGTGCTTAGACCATATGCCACACACTGCATTAAATTGGTCTGCATGGCTGTCATCCCAGAGGGAATCCTCTTCTCAAGATAATGTACAAGAAAGCCTGCAAATGGTATATTGAAGACAAGCAGACTAAGGACATGGATGACTGGAACCATGTCCTGTGGTTTGATGGTATCAAACATTTGTGGCAGCAACCAGGTGAAGAGTACAAAGACAATTTTGTCTTGTCTACATTCAAGTATGGTGGTGGGAATGTCATGATTTGGGGCTGCATGAGTGGTGCCAGCTGTTGGGAGCTACAGTTCATAGAGAGAATCATGAATGCCAACATGTAGTTTGACATACTGAAGGAGACCATTATCCCCTCCCTTCTGGGCTGTAGGGCACTATTCCAACATAATGACCCCAAACACATCCCCAAGACGACCACTGCTTTGCTAAAGAAAATGAGGGTAAAAGTGCTGGTCTGGCCAAGCATATCTCCAGACCTAAACCCTATTGAGTATCTGTGGGACACCCTCAAACAAAAGGGGAGAAGTGTAACATCTCTAACATCCACCAGCTCCGTAATGTTGTCATGGAGAAATGGAAGAATATTCCAGTGGCTGCAACCTGTGACGCTCTAATGAACTCCATGCCCAAGAGAATTAAGGCACTGCTGGAAAATAATGGTGGCCACATTAAAATATCGACACTTTGGACACAAAACCCTGTGTATTTGACAATTTATAAATATACAAAGAAGAGACTTTTTGCATTAAGGTATATACACATTCCATTTCAAGAGATAGTCTAATAAATCTTAAATAGTCTGTATCCACCTTCATGTGGGGTTTTCTGTGCTACTTATGCTGTTCCTGTGTTGTACGTATGTACTATCCCTTCCCTGCAGCTGAACAAAGTTCTCTTCTCTTTGCCTTGTAAAGCTACAAAGCCCAGGGTCATTTGTGTGTTTGCCTACTTCCAAACCAAGCTTAGTCTTAGAGAATGCCACTTATTTCTGACCTTATGTTAAAATATTATTTTATATATATTTCACTGGACAATCCCTTTAAAAGAGTTATCTCACCATGGTGTTTCACAGCCAGCCAGCTTCAGGCACCCACTTCTTGGTTAGGCTGTGCAGGATTGGAGCTCTAAAGGTTAGAAGTTTGTCAGTAGCATAAACAAGCTCCTCTGCTGCTATTAAGACATAGCAGGGAATGACATTACCACCCTGACCATCCTTGCCAGTGCTTCTGGAGCTGAGAAATCAGAGAGTGAATGTCAGTAACCTAGGGAAGCTTACAAGCAGGAGATAGGAACTGCCCTTACTCTGAAGGGAAGCAAAGTTAGAACAGCAAGGTATTTGGTAATCATCTTTATTTACTTTTGCCTACATGTTTAAAGCAAGCTAATGAAATGGGAATACCCCTTTATGTGTGACGTTGATGTATAAGTACAATAATCTGATGTAAAAATAATCATTTTTAATTTTCATTATTTAATTGCATTTAATTATATTTATAGAATTATTTTTTGCCTTATAGAAGAAAAATAAAAAAAACAGTTACCCCTTAACTCTCCATGATGTATATACTTATCATAGATGTGTTAAGGGTATATAAAGCTGGCCCAATTACTGTAACACTGCCCAATCAACACCGTACAGAGATCACGGTGATGTCGTTTGAAAGCTGTGATTGTAATTAATAAGTACTGCAGTATATGGTAAAAGTGATCAGGCAATCACATAGAAAAGTTAGACATGTTTTTAAAAATATTATAAAAGATTAAAAGTTCTACCCCTTCCCATTTATCATTTTGAAAAAAACGCTCCATAAAAAAAAACATTGTAGATATTGCCATGTCCACAAAAGTCCAAACTAAAACAATATCATGTTATTTATCCCAAGGTAAACGCTATGAAGAAAAAAATATATATTTCAGAGATTATTTTTTTGCTTAATGTTCAGAAAAAAGGAACAAAAAGTGATAAAAAATTTAAGCCAAATTGAAGCCAGTAAAAATTGCAATGCACTCGGCAAACAATGAGTCCTCACAGAGGTCAGCTGACGGAAAAATAGAAAAAAACTTCTTGATCTCAAAAAATAGTGATGCACAGCAAATAAAAAAAAATAACTTTTTGAGCTGAAGTTTCACTTTTAATGGTACTATTTTGGGTATCATGTGTCTTTTTGATCACTTTTTATTCAGAGTTTCTGGGGCTTAAAAAAAATGCACTGTTGGTGTTGGGAATGTTTTGTCCTTCTTTGGTGGTCACCATATGCGACAAATGCTATTATATTTCCATAGGCTGGACTTTTACAAACACAGTAATACCAGTTCTATGTAACTTTTTGATTTTTCTTTTATTTAAAAAATGACAAGGTGGGGTGTTTTGAAATTTTAACATTTTTTCATTTTTTGTTGAAACTTTTTTCTATATTTTTACACTTATATTTGTAACCCCTCCCCCCATAGTGTACTTGACCACTACTTGACTTCGGCTTATACTCGAATCACTGTCTGCGCTCGGGCGCTGCAAAGGCCCGGGCGCCGGCAGAGATACTTCAGCTGTATGCGACTCCTCAGGGAGTGCATATAGCTGAATCCCGAGTAAGCACACAGCGTCCGGGCACTGCCATGGCCCAGGTGCTGTCAGCAATCTCTTCACCTGTATGGGTCTCCTCTTGGAGCGCATACAGCTGAAGATACCACTGCGGAGCAGAAAGCGTGCACTCCCTGCTCCACAGTGGACTCCAGCACAGGCGGTGTGAGTGTCATCACGCTGCATGATGACATCATGCCATTAAGTACTTGTTTTTGGTTTTTTTTTTTAAAACCCTGCCTATACCTTCCTATGGAGGACATATACCTGCCTATACCTGCCTATGAGGCACATATACCTGCCTATATTGGACTATGGGGGACATATACCTGCCTATGGGGGACATATACCTTCCTATATTTGCCTATTGGGGACATAAACCTGCCTATACCAGCCTATGGGGGACATATACCTGCCTATGCTGGTCATATACCTGCCTTTACCTACCTATAGGGAAAATATACCTGCCTATACCTACCTATGGGGGACATTAAACTGCCTATACCTGCCTATGGCGGACATTAACCTACCTAAACATGCCTATGGTGGGTAAAATACTGCCTATGGGGACATAAAACTACCTATGGGGTTATTAAACTGCCTATGGGGGAAATATACCTGCCTATACCTGCCTATGGGGGACTTATACCAGCCTATGGGTGATATTAAACTGCCTGTACCTGCCTATGGGGGACATATACCTGCCTATGGGGAACATTAAACTGCCTATACCTGCCTATGGGGGACATATACCTGCCTATATTTGCCTATTGGGGACATAAACCTGCCTATACCAGCCTATGGGGGACATATACCTGCCTATGGCGGACATATACCTGCCTTTACCTACCTATAGGGAAAATATACCTGCCTATACCTGCCTATAGGGGACATTAAACTGCCTATACCTGCCTATGGGGGACATTAAACTACCTATAACTGCCTATGGGGGGTATTATACTGCCTATGGGGACATTAAACTACCTATGGGGTTATTAAACTGCCTATGGGGGAATATACTGCTATGGGGAACATTAAACTGCCTATACCTGCCTATGGGGGACATATACCTGCCTATGGGGGACAAATACTTGCCTATATTTGCCTATTGGGGACATAAACCTGCCTATACCAGCCTATGGGGGACATATACCTGCCTAGGGCGGACATATACCTGCCTTTACCTACCTATAGGGAAAATATACCTGCCTATACCTGCCTATGGGGGACATTAAAATACTATAACTGCTATGGGGGTATTATACTGCAGTAATGGGGACATAAAACTACCTATGGGGTTATTAAACTACCTATGGGGGAAATATACCTGCCTATACCTGCCTATGGGGGACATATACCAGCCTATGGGTGACATTAAACTGTCTATACCTGCCTATGGGGGACATATACCTGCCTATGGGGGACATTAAACTGCCTATACCTGCCTATGTAATTTTATTTGTATCTATTTTTATTTTTCAAATTTACCAGTAGCCAAATATGGGGGACATATACCAGCCTATGGGCGATATTAAGCTGCCTGTACCTGCCTATGGGGGACATATACCTGCCTATGGGGAACATTAAACTGCCTATACCAGCCTTTGGGGGACATATACCTGCCTATGGCGGACATATACCTGCCTTTACCTACATAAGGGAAAAATATACCTGCTTTACCTGCTATAGGGGTCATTAAAACTGCCTATAAAACCCAACCCCCCCCCAAACAAACCCAACCCCCCCACCCCCCCCCCCCCCCCCAAACCCCCCCCCCCAAAACCCCCCCCCCCCCCAACCCCCACCCTGCATGGGGGACATTAAACTACCTATAACTGCCTATGGGGGGTATTATACTGCCTATGGGGGCATTAAACTACCTATGGGGTTATTAAACTGCCTATGGGGGAAATATACCTGCCTATGGGGAACATTAAACTGCTTATACCTGCCTATGGGGGACATATACTTGCCTATATTTGCCTATTGGGGACATAAACCTGCCTATGGGGGACATATACCTGCTTATGGCGGACATATACCTGCCTTTACCTACCTATAGGGAAAATATACCTGCCTATACCTGCCTATGGGGGACATTAAATGTTTACCTGCTATGGGGACATTAAACTACCTATAACTGCCTATGGGGGGTATTATACTGCCTATGGGGACATAAAACTACCTATGGGGTTATTAAACTGCCTATGGGGGAAATATACCTGCCTATACCTGCCTATGGGGGACATATACCAGCCTATGGGGGGACATTAAATGGTCTATACCTGCCTATGGGGGACATATACCTGCTAAGGGGGACAATTAAAATGCCTATACCTGCTATGTTAATTTTATTTGTATCTATTTTTATTTTATCAAATTTCCCATAGCCACTGCATCTTCCACCCTAGGCTTATACTCAAGTCAATAACTTTTCCCATAGAATACAGATAGCAGGTCATTTATACTGAACAATGAACTGCATAAATACAACCCCCCCCACCCCCCCCAAAAAAAAAAAAAAAATGGCACAATGGCATTTTTTTCACATTGATAGATGGGAAAAAAAGATGGCTCTTGGAAGACTGGGAGATAAATAAAATAAAAACAAAAAGTTTGAAAATAGCTGCCTCCTGAGGGGTTAGTATTATTTTATGATATGTACAGTATATCTACTTACATAATTTTATTGAAACAAAACATTGAGTGGATTTCTTGTTTATCACTACATCAGGTCAATTTTAAATTCTTAAAGATGTAGCAAATTGCCATCAACTAAATTTCATCACAATGTAATAATGACCTACAGGAATAAATATAAAGTGAGAGAGAAATCATTACCATATTTCCTCACCTTTATTTTAACATGGAAGCAGTAAATGTGTCATTAATTCTGATCAGTGGTTCATGACTGGAAGGTCTCAAATGAAGACATTTTTATTTGTGTGGGAGTTATTGTTTGTTTTAACCTAACATTTATTTTTTTTTTTTACCAAAGTAAATATTGGCACAGTGGGAAAGGGTTATGATTTACTTGAGAGTTGGTGAGAATTGGCAATTTGGCATGATAAATTTGACATAACTTTTAGACAACTTTCTCCTACGCATAAATTTTAATAGATATTTAATGCTGAAAAAATAAATTTACACACATTCTTGGATTCCCTTTTCTAGACAATTTTTAAAACTGTTGAGGGTAAAAAAAGTGTCAAAATAATGTAGGTTTACATAATATGTAGTGGTGCTCAAATCTATTCTTGTTTGGTTTGACACTGATTTGACCTAACTTGTGGAAAAATTAAGGTTTGGGAAATCCCAATTTTTTTTACCCTAACCCTAAACCTAGCCCAAATCCCCTCCAAAAAACCAAACCCTAACCCTAAAGTAGGGTTACAGGAAAATTTTTTTTTTACTAGGTTGAATAGATAGAAAGACCTGTTCTCCAGAAACCCCTCAGAGCACTGTTGCTCCAACATCTCTTTTATCTGAAGTTTTTTTTGGTCCAATGTCATATTAGGTTATCTATATGTTGTTAAAACCAGAAGGTGACATCAGATGGAAGTGATAACAGCGCTGTGAGGCCAAAAACATTGGGGACCGGATACTGAATTCATTCAGAGTAAATAAAAGACTCTAACCCCAATTTAGGGTTAAGGCTACAGTTATGGTAAATTTTGGAGCAAATATTGACAAAAATTGATTCAGGATGATCCAAATTGAAGCACTTGCATTTGGGTTGAATTTCACATTCATCCAAATCTGCATTTGCAACACTAATTATATGTTTAAGGCATTTAGAATAAGGGCTTGTCCCCACGGCAAAGGTTATTTGTAGGTTTTTCAGATGGTTTGCGGTTTTACCAAGTCATAATCAAAGGGTCACCACTACGTTATATAGGAAGCCATTACATGGTAATACCACTTTAAGAGCAGACAGTTGCCATCCCAGTCACACTTTGAATTCTATTCCCCGGGGAGAGTATTACGGGGCAGGAAGAGCCTGAAATGATTAATGAGGAATTTACTAAACAAATAAACATCATAGACAGTAGGCTTAAGGCCAGAGGCCTACTCGGATGGACAAATCAGGGCTGCAAAAGGAAAAATTTAAATCAAAACCCAAACAGATCTTCTCAGGGTAAAAAATACTAAACAACTAAAGAAAGGGATAGTTTTTTCAACTACGTTCAGCCAGGAATTCAATAATATCAAAAAGATTTTTTTAAAAAGATATAAACATTGAGACAAGATAAAAGTTAGCGGATTTTCCCTGGATAGTGGGTACTTATGGTCGCTAAACGTAGTAGGGACTATAGCTAATTCCATTTCTCCAAGTAGGTTCTATGATCAACCAATGTCCAGTAACTGGTTAAAACCCACACCAGGCTTTTTTCAATGCAAAGGAACGAGATGAAAAGTGTCAATTATGCAAAAAAAACTCAAACATTTACCAACAAAAAAATATTAAAACGTATAAAGTTAAACAATTTATAAACTGTGATTCAGATAATGTGGTGTATAATATACAATGCACAATTTGCAATAAAAATTATGTAGGAAGTGCTGTGCGTAAACTCAAAACCCGTATATCTGAACATATTATGCACATAAATAAAAAACATACTCACCATTCTGGTGTGACCAAGCACTTCATTTTAACACCATGAAGGATCAGTAGAAGGGCTGCGTTTCTTTGCATTGGAAAAGGGAGATCCTCCGCTATCCGGAGGAGACTGGCAAACGCAAGGTACGCATGCGTGAAGTAATTTTTGGGTTT
This sequence comes from Phyllomedusa bahiana, assembly GCA_025379985.1. Lineage (NCBI taxonomy): Eukaryota > Metazoa > Chordata > Amphibia > Anura > Hylidae > Phyllomedusa > Phyllomedusa bahiana. The sequence continues at coordinate 59,467 of JAODAL010015775.1, read as the reverse complement.
ATGAAATAACACCCCGCATACCAGCCGGTCTGAACCTTAGGAACGATCCAAACTTAAATCTATTTGGTCAGTGCGTATATCTCTAGTCTCCTTGTATGAGTATATAAATATGGTATTGGTAGATATATGTGTATTGTGTATATGTTTTTTAGTAACTTTTAAATGTATGCCTTGTACGTTGTTATGGGAAGTGACGTAATATCACATGGTATGTTTAACCATCTATTTAATAAGGTCAGTATTGGAAATTTCCCCTGTTACCCGGAACAAGGAGCGATTTTAGCTCCTGAAACACGTAGGTCGTTTTTTATCCTTTTTTTGCCTTTTTTCTGTGGATATAGCTGCACTCAATAAATTTTTAAGCATTTTTTCACTAAAGCTAGCGCTGGTTCCGTTACTTTTTGCTGCTGCATTTTCCTCTACTGGAGCCTTGGCTGGAGTCTAGGAACCTGTGCGCTCCAAACAAGTGATCCTACTCTGAAGTCCAGGTGCAACATTATTCCGCTGTTACCGGTGAGTGCCTGTTTTCCTTACAAAAGACTTGCGACTTTAAAAAACAAGCCCATACACAGCTCCAAAACACAGAGAAATAAAAAGTTATAGCTTTTAGAAAAAGCGATGCAAAAATATGTTTTCCTTTTTGAATAATTATACAGACCTGCTGAGTAAAGCTAGCATGTCATTTATACCACATAAAGACCACTTTAAAAATTAAAAATAAGAAACACTACCAGCATTGCTATATTTTGTTCATCCCGCCTCCCAAAAACCATACTAAAAAGTGATCAAAGCGTCATATGAACCCCATGGTAGTATTAATAAAAACTCATCATGCAAAAAACAAATCCTTAATCAGTTTCATATACAGAAAAATAAAAAAGTTATGGCTATCAGACTATGACGACATAAAAACACAATTTATAAATGCATTTCTATTTTGTAAAAGTAATAAAACATAAAAAACACAAAAATATATATAACTGTAATTATGCCAAACTGCATAGTAAAGGTTAATATGTAATTTACACTGCACAGAAAATACTGTAAAAATGGAGCCCAAAAAACAAAGGTGGAAGTGTTTTTTTCCTCCTCATTTTCTTAGCCCAGTGCTAAAATAAAAATACCTGTGGGCCCAAAATGCACCATACAACTCTAAGATATCCATGAGGGGTGTTGAATCCAAAATGGGGTGACTTCTGTAAGGTTTCACCTGTTTCGGTACTCTGGGGGCTTTGCAAATTCGACATGGCACCAACCAAAATCTGTGTTCCAAGAGCCAAATAGCACTCCCTTCCTTGTATACCCTGTCATGTGCTAAAACAGCAGTTTACATCCACATATAGGCTATTGCTAAACTTGAAGGCAATTGCGTAACAAATTTTTAGTTGCTTTTTTTTCCAGGATTCCTTGAAAAAAATGAAACATTAAGCGAAATTTGCAGATTGTTGGAAAAAAAATAAAATTCATAGCCTAACACTAAAAAATTTGTGAAACATCTGCAGGGTCGGTATACTTACTGTACCCCTGAATATATTCCTTAAGGGATGTAGTTTCCAATATGGGGTCTTTTTTAAGTTTTAGCACCTTAGGGTGTCCTAAAAACCTGCAATGTTACCTAATGAAAATCATAATGAAAATGAGACTGGAAAGTCCAGTAGGTGCTCCTCCTACTCTGAAGCTCGTGGTTGAGCAAAATAATGCACCAGTGCCACATATGGGATATCTGTAAAAATTACAGAATTGGGGGAATCGATGTTGAGTTGTATTTCCCTGTTTTCATCTACTGTGTTCCAGTAATTAAAGGGGTTGTCTCACTACGAAGATCATAGTTGAAAATGTGGGGACCAAAAATCTAAGGATGTACGTCCTTGGTTACTATTGGCCAAGTGCTACGGTTTTAGAGAACGGGCTGGTTTACATGTGCTTAGCAACGGTGTTTGTTTACTGGTCAGGGAAGCATTCTGTCCTGCCCAGGTCGTGCACATGCAAAGGAAAGGCAGTGAAGAGGAGGGGCAGGGATGTGTGCATTGGCAGGCATGGAGGAGAAGCAGTGAGAGTACATGCAGGGGGGTTGTATCCTCTTCACTGCCTCTCCTCCATCCCTGTGGCTGCCAAAACACACATCCCTGTGGCTGCCATTACACCCTCCCCCGCTCTTCACTGCCTCGTGTCCCTGCATGTCGCTGCCATTACACACAACCCCCCAGCAGTCAGATGTTTTTTGTAGTTGATGAGGTTTGTATACATGTCAGGAGGAATTTTGTTCCAATCCTGTTTGCAGATCATCTCTAAAACAGTAAGATTTTGAAGCTGTCCCTTGGCAACTTGGAGCTTCAACTCCCTCCATAAGTTTGCTATGGGATTAAGGTCTGGAGACTGGCTAGACCACTCCATGTGCTTCTTTTTGAACCACTCCTTTTTTGCCTTGGCTGTATGTTTTGGGTCATTGTCTTCCTGGAAGTCCCAGTCACGACCCATTTTTAATGTCTTGGCGGAGGAGGTTTTCACTCAGGTTTTTATGGTACAGGGCTCCATCCATTCTCCCACTGATGCGGTGAAGTAGTCCTGTGCCCTTAGCAGAGAAACAACTCCAAAACATAACGTTTCCACCTCTATGCTTGACAGTGGGGACGGTGTTCTTTAGCTCATAGGCAGTATTTCTCCTCTTCCAAAAACGGCGAGTTGAGTTAATGCCAAAGAGCTCAATTTTTGGCTCATCGGACCACAGCACCTTCTCCCAATCACTCACAGAATCATCCAGGTGTTCATTGGCGAACTTCTGATGGGCCTGCATATGTGCCTTCTTGAGCAGAAGGACCTTGCGGGCGCTGCAGGATTTTAAACCATTACGGCGTAATATGTTACCAATGATTTTCTTGGTGACTTTGGTCTCAGCTGCCTTGGGATCATTCCCCCCATGTAGTTTTAGGCTGATCTCTCACCTTTTTCATAATCAAGGATACCCGAGCATGGTGCCCCAGATCGATGTCGATTAACAGTCATTTTGTATTTCTGCCATATTCTTACTATTGCACCAACAGTTGTCTCCTTCCCACCCAGTGGTTTTGTAGCCCATTCAAGTTTTGTACAGGTCTATGATTTTGTCCCTGATATCCTTAAAAAGCTCTTTGGTCTTGCCCAAAGACCAAAGTCTGACTAATTGAGTCTGTGGACAGGAGTCTTTTATAAAGGTTACTATTTAAGACAGCTGTCTTTAATGCAGGTAAGGAGTTGGTTAGAAGCATCCAACTGGTCTGTAGGAGCCAGAAATCTTAGTGGTTGATAGGGGATAAAATACTTATTTCTCTCAGCAAAATGCAAATAAATTTATATAATTTATACAGTATGATTTTCTGGATTTTATTTTGGATATTCTATCTCTCAATGTTAAAATTAACCTACCCTTAAAATTATAGACTGTTCATGTCTTTGTCAGTGGGCAAACTTACACAATCAGCAGGGGATCAAATAACTATTTCCTTCACTGTATGCCTGGGTGTAGCTATAGGAGGTGAAAAGGTACTAGTCATTACCTGGCCCTGCAGCCTGAAGGATGCCCAAAATTCCTTCTGCCACATAAGAAGACACCATTATTGTAAATAGCACATGGTGACTGACGGGACACATTTTACTTTTTGCATAGGGCCTAGAAGTTTCAAATTACACCTCAGGTTATAGGATAGAAGAGAGAAGTTGAGCTCTGTGATATATAGGCAGGGCCGGACTGGGAATAAAAAGCAGCCCTGGCACAAAACCCCCACCAGCCAACATACAATATCCACCTTCAAAATTTCCCTCGGGCACACAGCTCACCCTTTTCTAAAATAAACACTTCTAACACAAGCAAGAAAGTAAGAGGCACAGAGAAACCCCTAATCACAGGGTCAGTGACAGATGTGAACTTGCTATACAAGCAGCGATATAACCTACAACACCACCATATACAGACCACATAGTGGTCAGACACCAGCTCATTCACCATCACATGACAGTGAATACAGCACTGATCCAACACAGAAGCAAAATAACCTGTCATGATCATGCCTGACAGAACCTCAGCTTTGGGCTCTGTTCGCCAGCCGCGGCCGTTGCGACGGAAGCCCTGGTTTCTTACTTGATGTTTTGGAATTGTATTCACTAAGTGTGAACTGTGTTCTCCTCGCTCTTTGCTTGATTGACTCCTGGCCAACGCCCTGGCCAGGAATCCTCCAGCACTCTTGGAGTTAATGAGTTTCTCCTTTTGATTGACAACCTTTGTTCCTATCCAGCCTTGTGTTTCTTTCCACCTATGACCCTTCCTGCCTTCCTTGGTTCCCTATTTAAAGGTTTCATTTCACCTTCATCATTGCCTGCTATAGAAGTCCTTCTGCCTGTAGCTAGCATTGACTTTATTTCTGTCCTTTCTGTTGCCTGACCCTGCTGCGCTACTGACCATTCTTTCTCCTTGTGATTTTGTACTTCTGCACCCGACCATTATTGACCTTTGGCTTGTCTTACGTTTTTTCTCTCTGTCTCCCGATTTGGTACTGCGCTGCCCGCTTGCTGCCAACCTTGCTTGCCTGACATTCCCTTATTGTGTTTTGTATTTGTTTATCTGTGTCTTGTGTCCCCACGTATTCAGTGTAGTCTTCAGTCTTCTGGTTGGGGCCGACCTTTTAAGGAGTCGGGTACCCCCAAAAGGCAGGGACAGGGGTTGGGACCAGCGTCAGGGCCTCACTCTGTCTGTGTCTTCTCGTGTGTCCCTGACTGGTCCCTGACATTATAGCAGGCCCTTACCCTAATCAACTCCCCCGGCGGTTTAATATGAGTACCGACTTGTCAGTCACCGACCGCCTGGAAGAGTTGACAACTCAGTTTCAGGGCATGGCGGGGCTTATTAACCAAATCTCGCAACGTCTGGATGCCATAGCTACCCCGGCACCCAGTCTTGCCGCCCCTTCTGTGTCCATACCTGCCCCTGTGTTTGTGAATCCTAGCGTCCGTTACAAATCCAAGATGCTTTTGCCGGATCGCTTTGATGGAAACCCAGACAGTTCCGAACTTTCAGGGAATCCTGTCACCTGTTTTTCCGCTTAAATATTTTTCCCACTGAAGCCGAAAAGGTAGCGGTTGTGGTGTCTCTCCTCCAGGGCCCACCTCAGGATTGGGCACTAGCTATGCCCCCTGAAGCCCCAGAATGGAGTTTGATTGAAAGATTTTTTCAGGCTTTAGGCCATGTCTATGACAATCCCAATCGTGTGGCATGGGCAGAAACTCACCTGCTATCTATTCAGCAGGGCCGCCACTCAGCCGATGACTATTGTTCTGAATTTCTGCCAATGGTGTACCATGAGCGGGTGGTCTGACCAACCCCTTAAAATCCTCTTCAGACAAGGTCTATCTGATGCGGTAAAGGATGCTATGGTCAGCCATCCAACCCCTGAGATATTAAATGACTTTATGACTCTAGCCGTGACTATTGATAGAAGACTAAGGGAGAGACGCAGGGAAAAACAAGGGGGGTCGACTGTTCCGTTCAAGTAAAATTTTTCTGTAAAACCTCCTGTTGCCTTCTCTGAAAATTCTCCTCTTCTATCCTCATCACCCACTCCTGAGGAAGAACCCATGGTGTTGGGTTTTACATCTGCTGCCACCAGGAGGAGTCATAGGCTGGAGAATGCTTTGTGCTTGTATTGCGGAAAACCTGACCATTTTCTGAGAGACTGTCCGACTAGATCCAAGTCATCTCAAGAAAACGCCGAACGCCTGAGAAGTTTCCAGGAAGGTAACTCAGGTATACAGGTACCTCCTAACTCTGGTCATAAGTTTTTTTTGCCTGTAACCTTGGTCGCTAATTCTAAGAATTTTGCTTGTCAAGCTATGATTGACTCAGGCGCTGCTGCTAGTTTTATTAGTATGTCTGTTGTCCAGGCTTGGGTTTGGAACTACTTCCATTGAGTGCTCCCTTTTTGGTTTCAGGGGTAGATTCAACCTCCCTAATTGGGGGAAGAATCAAATTTCGGACTGCTGAGATCACCTTGAATGTTGGGAGTTTGCATACGGAAAAACTTTCGTTTTTTGTCATGGAGAAACTCGCTGCGGATATTATTCTTGGCTTGCCCTGGCTCCGCTGCCATAATCCTGTGTTTGACTGGAGAACCACAGAACTGATCAAATGGGGTGACTCATGTGGTTCTCATTTGAAATCTGTTGATCCCTTGGTGTGTGCGGTAATTAATACTCACGATATTTCAGAATGTAAATCTGACGTCTTAGATAGAGATGTTGCGGATAATTTGCCTCCACACCTGATGATTGTACCATAGACCTTGCTCCGGGGGCAAAGCTTAACTTGTATGCCCCGAAGCAGGAATCTATGCATTTGTTTATTAAGGAACCTGAATATTTTCGTTCTCCGGAGGTAGTGCTCTCGACTACCGATTCACAGAATTCTGCTCTGTCTAAGCTGTCTCCCTTTTGCTATGAGGATTCCCACTACAGGTTGTGAAACCAAAATAGAATCCACCGTTTATCGACTGTGCACAGTCTGGGCTAGGAGTCATAAGACTCTTAGAACGCTCAACTAAATAAAATCAATAAAAAACGCCGACCAGACCTAAATACCTCAGTTTTCAAGTCCCGTTAAAAAATTGGGCTCCCAAGCATAAAAAGTGAAAAATTGGACAGGCCCATAACACAAAACCAGGGGGGTCTGTTGAGGGTCCGGAGGCCCCTCCTAAAGGGGGGGGTACTGTCATGATCATGCCTGACAGAACCTCAGCTTTGGGCTCTGTTCGCCGGCCGCGGCCGTTGCGACGGAAGCCCTGGTTTCTTACTTGATGTTTTGGAATATTATTCACTAAGTGTGAACTGTGTTCTCCTCGCTCTTTGCTTGATTGACTCCTGGCCAACGCCCTGGCCAGGAATCCTCCAGCACTCTTGGAGTTAATGAGTTTCTCCTTTTGATTGACAACCTTCTGTTCCTATCCAGCCTTGTGTTTCTTTCCACCTATGACCCTTCCTGCCTTCCTTGGTTCCCTATTTAAAGGTTCATTTCACCTTCATCATTGCCTGCTATAGAAGTCTTCTGCCTGTAGCTAGCATTGACTTTATTCTGTCCTTTCTGTTGCCTGACCCTGCTGCGCTACTGACCATTCTTTCTCCTTGTGATTTTGTACTTCTGCACCCGACCGTTATTGACCTTTGGCTTGTCTTACGTTTTTCTCTCTGTCTCCCGATTTGGTACTGCGTTGCCCGCTTGCTGCCAACCTTGCTTGCCTGACATTCCCTTATTGTGTTTTGTATTTGTTTATCTGTGTCTTGTGTCCCCACGTATTCAGTGTAGTCTTCAGTCTTCTGGTTGGGGCCAACCTTTTAAGGAGTCGGGTACCCCCAAAAGGCAGGGACAGGGGTTGGGACCAGCGTCAGGGCCTCACTCTGTCTGTGTCTTCTCGTGTGTCCCTGACTGGTCCCTGACATAACCATTGAAATTCAGGGACTCACAGGAGATGTCATCTCTGATGGGAGCTGCTCTCTTGTCCTTTTCTTCTCCATATGACCCAAACCTCCATGACATATTCTCTGATGAGTCACTCTCTTCTCTGATGAGTTGTTCTCTTCCCTTTTTTTTCTCTGTCCAGTACAGAATGCAATGACATCTTCTACCAGGCCACTCTTCCTCCCTATAGAATTTCCCACACAAACATCTTAGACTCTCTCTTTTACAGAACTTCTCTATTAATTGCCACCTCTCTACAAACTCCCCATTCATAGTGCCCCTAATGGTAATAGTGCCCCCTTTTGTGCTCCACATAGTAATTGTACCCCAAACAGCGAAAGTCCCCCCATCCGATTATAGGGCCCCCATTTATGCTTCCAGTAGGTAAGTACACAATCCATACTATAGGAAACGTCCCAAATTAGGCAGACAGATAGGTAGATGCTCTTTTTAGGTACATTAGACCCTAAAATTAAGAATTTAAAAATTCAGAAAAATAGGTAAACAGGTAGGCCCAATTTAGATAGCTATACAGGTTCCCCAACAGGTAGGTAAGTATATATGCCATCCACAGTAGGCAGGTATATAGGTACCCTTAGAATGTAGGTAAACAGGCCCCAGTAAGTTTACAGATTCATTCTGCAGATTATGAGGTATGTAATCCCCAATCAGGTAGCCCCTCAGTGGATATATAGGCTCCCTCAATAGATAAATAAGTATAAAGTTCCCCACAGTAGGTAGGTGGACCGCCCAATAGGTAGGATAAAAGGGTGCTCTAGTAGATAGGTTGGTATATATTGTCCCTCAAGTAGGTAGTTAAATATATAAGTCTCCCCCAGTAGGTAGGTACATAGGCCCCCAATAGGTAGAATGGTATAAGGGGTCCTCAGAGTTGGAAGGTATATAAGGCACCCCAGTAGGTAGATATAAAGGCTCCTCAATAAGTAGGTGCATAGGGTTCCGACGGATTTGGCCACTAACTGCGTCACAGGTCTGCAATGGAACCCAGACCCCACCGGGGAGAATCACCAGCCCCCCAGTAGGCATTCTGAGCCAGTGCAGCCTGCATATAGGATTATATGATCTGATGTTGAATTTCAGTGATCACAGTAATTGACAATCTTCTTTGTACACACACTGATACCGGAAAAGCTGTCAATCACTTTATGTGTGACAGGTCACCACAGCTTCCACCGTCCCTTAAGGACTCCGGTCAAATCATATATACCTCTGTATGATACAGAAGTCAAGTTTTCTCCCTTGACCACATCCTGATTGCAGATAGGGCAGCATAAAGCACTACTCCCTTTGCTTTCCTGAAAGACAATGTAAGCCCAGGTAGCCCGTTGTAAAAGCATGTAAGAGTCATTTTGAATTACTATGAATGTTGCATTTATATATAGATGCAGAATTAGGGTAGGATTACGCTTTATAGTTTGGGGAGATCATATGTGTTAAATTTACCATGTTCCCATGTTCTAGCAAAGCAACAGTTAGTAATATCAGACAATGAAATATGCTGACTGTGTGGGAGAGTACATACTGCCTAGTGATCACTTAGCATTTTATCTGCTGAAAATGAAAAGTAAACTCAACTCTCTGAAGATCAAATCCAGAGCATCATCAAGTGTTTACTGCTAAACATCAGAGAAAGGCTGGGAGCATCTGGAATATTCAGAATTTCATTTATTTAGACACAAGTCACTGCTTGGAATCTGCATAATCCTTTAAACATACAGATATGGATTTCTCTCTTTTATAATCATTCTTATTCGATTAGGTTTTAAAAATAGATAGAAAGAATTGTAGATGATAAATATGCGAGATAGACAGGCAGATAGATAGATTATCTATCTATCTATCTATCTATCTATCTATCTATCTATCTATCTATCACACTCAATTCACTACTCACCTGTCCCCACTTCAAGCTAAACCTGGACAGCGTCTTCCTTTCCCAACTGTCCTTTCCACTGCTGCATCCCTTTTATTTAAAGGTCCAGCGCCCGTCACTCCTCAGCCTTTCCCTTTAGTTCACAGGGTACTTAGCTGCACAAATCCCAGCAGCAGTCGCCCAGTTGTTGGTGTCCTTTCTTATGTCGGTCCACTCCTGCGTATATTCCTGATCTTCCTAACTGTTGCTGAACCTATTGCCAAGTTCTTGTCTCTGCCTTACCTGTTGCCTGCCCTGACCTGTTGCTTGTACTTTGACCTCATCTCTGCCTATTCCACTGTAGCACAGTACCTAGTTTGTCGGCTGTCCCCTATGTTGGGGAGTAATGACCTGGGGGTTCCCCACAGCAAAGTCCAACTAGTTTTCTGGCGGCTCTGGTGAATACCGAGGGCCTCTTAGACTCCATTCCTCAGCTTAGGTTAAGCCAACTCTCTTAGGCAATCCAGCAGATCTACCTTCTATCCTCAGTGCCAGAATAATGACAATACAGCTGGAGGATGGATTCCGCCGACATCCCTCAACCAGACTTGCAAAGCCTCGTTGCAGAAATTACGCACCAGGGCGCCCATTGGGAGCGGCTATTTCTGATGCTGCAGAACCTGGAGACCCAACTCCTGGATGCCACTTCAGCTCCAAATTCTGCTCTGGTCTCTGTTCAGATACTTGCCTTGCTCCTGGTGATTTCAAGCAGCTCCACTTTGCAGCTGTTGCTTTCTCCTAGCTATAGTGGAGACCCCAAAGCCTGCATTGGGTTCCTGCACCAGTGTACCATACACTTTGTGGTCATGGCCCACCAGTTCATCTCGGGCCGAGTGAAAGTGGATTTCATCATTTCCCTTCTCCCCGGTGAAGCTCTAGCCTGCGTCGCTCCCTTCTGGGAACAGGGAAATCCACTGACTGCCAGTCTGATGGATTTCCTGATGGCCTTCCATAAGATTTTTGAGGAACCAGGTCACACCTCCTCTGCTGCGTCTTTGCTTCTCCGGCTTCATTTTGAGTTTACTCTGTGGGCCAGTATGCAGTGCAGTTCCGGATTCTCTCTTCAGAATTGGCCTGGAACAATGAGGCTTCAGTGGCAGCCTTTGTGGACTCCACAGGCAACTTTATTGATACTTTCCTAGTTACCAAGCATAACCTGCCTGTGACTTCCCTGACCAAGCCACTCCGTGTCCCTTCTGTCAATGGGAAGTTCCTCTCCTTTACCATCAGGTACCACTCAAAACCTCTCATGCTTCATGTGGGAGCTCAGCACCAAGAACAAATCTCCTTCAGTATGCTTGCCTGTTCTCCCTGTACTATACTTCTGGGACTCCTCTGGCTGTGCACTCACGATATTGCATTGATTTGCAAACTGGTGAAGTGATGTGTTGGAGATACCACTGTCTTTCCTCCTGCATCCCCATTCTTCTTCCCTTCATTTTGTCAGAACCACAACATTGCAGCCTTCCGGCCCTGCTCCTCCCAAACTCCTTGTGCATTATCGCGAATTCACCAATGTCTTTAGCAAAAAAACAAGCAGAGACTCTTCCTCCTCACTGGCCATATGACTGACCAATCGAGCTTTAGCCGGGTACTGACCTTCCCTGCAGGAGCAAGATTCTCCTTCGTTGAGAAAAAATAATGGTTCATTACTCCCCTGCATTGACTACAGGGGTTTCAACAAGATCACTTTCAAGAACGGCTATCCAACAAACTCTGAGCTCTTAAACAGGATCAGAGGTGCCAAGATCTTCTCTAAACTTAATTTCCCGAGTGCCCATAATCTGACCCATATCCATCAGGGAGACAAGTGGAAGACCTTGTTTAGCACCCAAGTTGGAATATTTATGATTCTCTTTGGACTCTGCAAACCTGGACGGTGTCTTCCTTCCCCGGCTGTCCTTTCCAAAGGGAATCGTAAATATTCCATGACCCTGCTGTTTTCCAGGAGTTTGTGAATTATATATTCTGAGACCTGCTCTATGAACGTATCTTGGTCTATCTGGACAACAACTTGATCTTTTCTCCAATTTTCCACTCCAACCAAACCCATGTCCACAGAATACCGTCCTACATCAGAAAAAACATCTCTAAGCCAGATTGGAAAAGTTCCTATTCATGTGCTCCAGTCTGCCATTCTTGGGGTATATAGTCTCATCCCAAGGTCTCCAAATGGACCCTGACAAGCTGACTGCTGTTCTCAACTGGCTACGCCCTATGTGCCATCCAGCGATTTATCAGATTCACTAATTATTATTGCCAGTTCATCCCATACTTTTCTACTCTTGTGGCTCTTATTGTTGCTCTCATCAAGAAGGGCAGCAACCCCGCTTGTGGAACATTAAAGCAGGCGAAGCATTGTCTCAGTTGAAATCATCCGCTTTCTCCCTTGCAATAGTGTGCTGTTGTCTAGATCCGCAGATGGCTTTTTTTCTTGGAATTTGACACCGTTGAAAAAATATGATTCAAAATAGGGGCAGCACAGAGGTCTAGTTGCCACAGTTTTGCATCATATTTTTTCAACGGACACCTCCTCCACGGTATGGTAATATGAAGCTACATTGGTATTTGCATTATAATTTTTGATAGATCATCCAGGAGGTTGGTTGTTTGTAATAACGTAATAATATTTTTTTTCACGTGACCCTAGACATCCGTGCTTGTATATATATCGTTTTAGCTGGGTGGTGGTGGTTTTTATACATTTCTAGTGTTGTTACATTATTATGTATGATTAATAAAGTTTTTTGATACATTTTTATATGGGTTCCTCTTTCTTCGGTTGTTATATTTTGGACAGAGCCCACGAGTTATTTTGTCAGACTAGATGCCAGAAAACTGTCCCCAATTGTTTGTAATTGTGAAAAAAGAAATGCCATCCAGTTCAACCTATTATTCTACAGTGTTCATGCAGAGGAAGGCAAAAAAGCTAGAAACCAATTGTCCTCATGAACCTGTATATTTTAGCTGTTATTGTTTTTATGTGTGTGTTGTTTGCATTTGTATTGCAGCTATGGCAGCATACACCTGCACATTTATTTCACTTCATTTGGAGGTGCTGATCAATTTTGGTTTTGGATGGTGTGATAAGGGTTAGTTATCTCCAATCTGATCTTGCACTCCATCCTTCATCCAATGGCTGTTTTTAACTAGAACACAATATAGCTTGATCCCACCTGCCCTATGTACATTTTGCAGGCTTAGACCAAAGGAAGGTAAGTCTGTTTAGTGTAGGGTCTCATCTATAATAAGAATGTCTTGTCACAACCTATGGGCTCACACAAATTGATTAAAACGTGCACTAAGAATCCTATAAATCTTAGGTTAGGGACACACCACATTCATGGTGTATATTTAGTGTGTATGCCAGAAAGCCTGCCCTACAAAGGAAGGCCTGAATGAAAAGTCGTACTTCTCAGTTTGTCAAGTTAGTATAGCATTTGTCAGTATGTATGAAAGTGTCTTGCAGCACATAATAAATGTGTGCAATTGCAAGACACATCTGTGCACCAAAAGATAGCATAGAGACCGTGGGTGGCGTGTATGAATTTTGGCATTTAAACGGCAAAATTCATGCGCATAATAGCCTAGAATGCGCCTGATTTATGGACCTTCTCTACTGCGGGTCATAAATTAGGCGCATTCTAGCGCTAGTACGACTTTGAAAGTGGAATACGCATTCCGGCAGTAATACGCCTGGAAATGGCATAGCGAAGCTATAAATCTATAGCTTCACGACGGTTCTAGTGCGCACACCTCCCCCATGTCCCCGAGATTGGGCGCATTACAAAGAACCGCAGGCACTACGTGATGCACCTTATAATGGCGTGCGGGAGATTTAAAAATGTATTAACGGGGCTACACCTGATATCGGGCTGAAAAGACGCCATGTATCTGGCGCAGCCCCGTTCATACATGCTGCCCTGTATACATCAAAATTTGTCTCAGCCTCGCCACTATTAAATTGGGATGGATTAGTATGACAGTTTTCTGCTACATTTTATCATGACAAATTCATAAATGTGGCATGCCATATGAATCCGGTATGACACCTCCCGCCCCCCCTGTAGACTTTGCGCATAGAAAAATGTTGGGTCTGTGGATGCATGCACCAGATTTTGGCGTTGGACAGTACACACATGTCAGACAGATTTCTTGGCTCAAAGTACACCAGAAAATTGTCGCAGCCCCATTTACACATGTCGCCCTAATTGTATCTATAGGATTAAATGGCCCAACAGAGCTCAAAAGTGTGTCCTTTAGGCCTTCATTTGGCTGGTATAAGTCTATATACCTAAAAAAAACAAAAAAAAAAGTATAACAGACCGCAATTCTATCTTATACAATGGCATTTAGACAGTACATGTATGTTAAACATATGTTTTTTGCAATGAGACTCTAAGGGGGGTGGGAGCCATTTCTTGGCATCTGTCAGAGGCATTAGTTTAATAGATATGGCCTGGCATGTACAGTATGTTATATCGAAGCCAGAAATGGGGTAGGTACCTAGCCTCAGCTTTTGCAGTGTGCTGCTGTATTTTTGGAGTGTTAGAAGCCATGGAAGTGTGTACCAGCACATTTATTATCTTTTATTTTCAGGTGTTCATCAAGTTTTTTTTTTATTATTTTGATAGATACATATTTAGATGTACCTGAATTTCTGGATCGTTCTGATGTATGACTAAAAAAAAAATCAAATGTGTTTGTGAGTTTTTAAAACTAGAAATGCCCAGGCAGGTCATTATGATTATATTTACCTTCATTTTACACCTTTCAGTAAATGTGGCTAATCTGCTAATATCACAATTTTGAGCTATAGAAATGTATTAGTTACGCTTCACTACGGTTTTCCAATTTGTCCATATAAAAGGTAAATGCCTTTGATTTTTAGATAACTTGTTCTGAAAAATAGAAAGACTCAGATTGGGAGCATAATAGACAAATTAACTTCTCATTCACACAGAATCTATCTAAAGTTTGCAACAAGGCACAAAGAAATTTATAAAATGTTCTAGTAGACTGCTATATAAAATATACATGGACAGCAGTGACATAGTGTATGGTTAATTAAATCAAACACAAAGATATCAACGTAATATAGTGATGACAAATTATGTAGTCATAGAAAAAGAATAAAGCAAAGAAACCACACCTCTGCCACAACTAAAGTCACACTCCTGCCACATGACTGCTGCGACTAAAGACAAAAACCTGCCACATAACTGCCACAACTAAAGTCACACTCCTGTCACATGACTGCTACAACTAGTCAAACCCCTGCCACATAACTGACACAACTAAAGTCACACTCCTGCCACATAACTCCCACAACTAAAGTCACACTCCTGCCACATGACTGCTGCAACTAAGGCTATGTTCACACGGAGTAAATGCGGGGACGTATTTCGCCCGCAATTACACTGGATCAGTGTCTGGGGCATTGTTTCTTAAAAATATTCCCAACATACAATGTCAAGATCATTGTTTGCTAAAAATATTGTATTCTGAAGCCATTGTAACTCGAAGGACCACTGTACTTGTTTACTAAAACAGAAAAGTTGTGAGAAGCCAAGTCCTTCTTAAGGTAAAAGGTTTCTTCCACATCTCACTTCAGCTAGGTCTTCTCCTATCTGATTGTGGTGTCATAGCCCTAATCCAAGCTTTTTTCTTCTTCTCTTCTTGGTCTATGAGGCATCCTTGGCACTCATATTGCTTGATAAAAGGAGACTACTCCAATGGTATCTGCTATACGATTCTCCCTATTTGAGTAAGAAGATCAACAAGTTGTTAAATTGTGCAATGATGATATTAGAATGGTCTACTGGAGAAAAATATTGTCTGGCAAAATCTCTGTTGTTCTGGCATCAAAAAGATAAAATATCAAAACTTTTTTTCCAAGTAATTAAAATCGTAGCAAGATAGTGCCCATGTTTTTAATTAGTGACAAGTTTTGAGCTTCAAAGTTTTGTAGTGAATACGAGTTTGGAAGCCCAGAGGTGGACACTTTCTTGCTATGATTTTAACTCCCTGGAAATAAAGATTTAATAGATTATCTTGTTGGTACTGTTATAATAGAGGCTTTGTCTGCTTGTGTTTGCTTTCAACCTGGAGTCAGATGGGATTTTGTACATAACGCTACACCAGAGATATGATCCATGCATATGGCTTTGTTCATGGTAAATCTGCTTTCATCTTTACTGGAGGAGAATAGGTGGCTCCCATAGTCCCAATTTTTTTTTATTAATAATAACTGTAAAACTGTAATTTCACAATTTATAATCCTTAGGCCTGGTTCATATCTGTTTAGAACCTCCATTGCAGAGGTGGAACTGGACCCATTTTACAATGGACACCAATGGCCCCCAACAAATCACATTGACTACAATGGGTTTGTTGGGTTCCCACTGTCATGTCCGTCGTTTTTATGGAAAAAAAAATACAGCTATTTTTTCAGTTGTTCCCCACAGAATTTGCAACAGAGATTCCGAATGACACCTCTGATGCTGATATGAACTGGACCCCTAGAAAGCATCCAAATATTGAGCTTCGGAAACTTTGTTAATTACCCATTCTAATCCGTTTGGCATCCATTGTTTTGCATGGTATTTTCCTTCCTTCTGATTATAAGGCTATCAGTTTTCCCATTTCACTCTTTCCCTGCCCTCAAAGTGTAATCTATTAGCATTTCTTCTTTCATCTCCTCTGCATAGTATTTGTTGTTGAGAAAATGAATGTTGTCTTGGTGTTGTGCTTCATAGCCTGGGCAGTGAAAGATCCCTCTCATTTCTCTGTTAGTGCTCCCAGCTCTGGCAGCTGTACAACTTCTCCCTCATGCTCTCAGTAAGAAGTGTGATTATTGTGGGCCCTGGGTGAGAGATAGACATATGTGCTGAGATGACATTTCGGTTATACATGATGCCATTAAAATATGATAAGAATGCTATTAACATTAATAATCCTTTTCATTGTTGCATCATTTAGGGAGCAAAACAAGCCATTAAATATTAGAGAATCACTCTACTTTGATAGCTGCAGGGAGGGGAACATTTGGTCGACAGTTGTATACATGTTTTCTTCTATGATTCTCCATACCCCACCCTGCTAAAATTTTTAAAGAATCGTTATAATGTCTTTTCCCTAGAAATGGCTTTTGCTCAGTGTAATAATAAATGACTGTAATGAACACAGACGCGAGATGATAAATCTGTAGTGTATAATCTTTCTCCACAGCCTATGGTGCCTGTGGTGAGCTGCAAGCACTGCCAGAATATATACGGGTATTGAATGGGTTTAGTTTGACATCTGTGCAATTTCTTATAGCAGAATGGCAATAAACAGGGAATTACGGGGAGTATGGCTCTTGAACACAGTAGTTATAATTCTTAGTAAATAGTTGAATAGCTCTGATTATTGTAACCACAGATTGATGTGCCAAAAATGACCAATTTTGATATGTTATTTGAGCTCTTTTTAAGATTTTCTCTCTGCTCTGACAACCGAAAATAAGAGATGGAGCCTGCAGAAGGGAAAACTGCATTATACAGGTTGTGTAATGTCCAGAAATAGTGCTACTCCTCATATACACACATAATAGCTTATCCTAAAAAGTTTCCTAAAACTAAAGGTGCTCTTTTACACCCCTTTCCCTTGACATAAATAGATCATTAAACAGCATTTAATTATCCCCTTTGAGTACCATGATGTACCTGTACATCATAGTTTCTAGTGCCTTACCGCATCATGATGTACAGGTATATCATGATCAACTAACAGCTGGGCTCCTGCTGTAAAGGCCAGGAATGGAGATACGTACGATCTCAGCCATTTAACCCCTTAAATGCTATGGTTAATAGCTTCCATGATGGGCAAATGCCGGGGCCCACGTCGTTTCTAGGGAGAGTCCCGGATCCAACCCAGCGGGGCTGTTGTAGCCTCATCGCTCCTCTGCTTCTCCACGGCCACACAGCTGTCACTCTGCATAGGCTGTGAGGCCGAAGACCTGCTGGAGGAGCGTCCCGGCGCTGGCGGCATGATTATGTCATGCTGTCATTGTCGGGCAGAAGGGGAAGGTGCTCAGTCGAGGAAGGGGTTGAGGTAATTATTATTGTTATTATTTTAATGGCGGTTTCTGCCTAACTGAGGTGACATATATATACACCTGCCTGAGGGGACCTATATATACCTGCCTAACTGAGGGTACATGTCTATGTACCTGCCTGAGGGGATATATATATATATATATATATATATATATATAATCTGTATAACGGAGGGGACATACTGTATATACCTGCCTAACTGAGGAGAAATAGGGGGGACTATATATACCTGCCTAACTGAGAGGACTTATATATGCCTGCCTAACTGAGGGTACCTGTATATACCTGCCTTACTGAGGGAACCTATACATGCCTGTCTAACTAAGGGGACCTGTATATACCTGTCTAACTGAGGGGACCTATATAGCTTGCTATCTGAGGGGACCTATACACCTCCCTAACTGTGGGGACCTATAGAGCTACCTATAAATAAAGAGTTGCTGGAAAAGTGAGGATTCTAAGCAGGGCCGGGACAAGGCATTTTGGTGCCCTAGGCAAGTACAGGCAATGGCGCCGCCCTCACTCCCCAAAAAATTGCACCCCCAACACTAATTCCTCTCGCCCCTGCACCAGGTCCTTCCGCTCCCTGCACCAGGTCCTCCCGCTCCCTGCACCAGGTCCTCCCGCCCCCTGCACCAGTTACTCGTTGTCCCCTGCACCAGTTACTCTCTGTCCCCTGCATGTTACACTCTGTCCCCTGCACAAGTTACACTCTGTCTCCTGCACAAGTTACTGTCTCCCCCTGTACCAGTTACTCTCTCCCCCTGCACCAGTTACTCTCTCCCCTGCACCAGTTACACTCTGTCCCCTGCACCAGTTACACTCTGTCCCCTGCACCAGTTACTCTCTCCTCTGCACAAGTTACTCTCTCCCCCCTGCACCAGTTACTCTCTGCCCCCTGCACCAGTTACTCTCTCCCCCTGCACCAGTTACTCTCTCCCCCTGCACCAGTTACTCTCTCCCCCTGAACCAGTTACTCTCTCCCCCTGCACAAGTTACTCTCTCAGTTGGCACTGGTGGGAGGGAGGGAGCAGGGGGAGCGAAAGTAAACTGCTGCCTGTCTGCTCTATGAAGGTGGCAGCAGTGACTGGCCGGCAGCTGCTGTGTATGGAGCCGGCTCAGCTCCTGAGCTGGCTCCATTCATGCGCCCCCTAGTGGCAGGCAGAGCTATGGCGCCCTAGCCTACCCATCGTCACAGCCCTGATTCTAAGATATTTGTGTCCATATCTGCAGGGACGAGTGTTGGCCGGGAGGAGTCAGCATGGTGGTGTGGACCGGATGGAGAAGAAAAGGGAACATGAACGAATCATGAGAGAAACATCACCTGTGAGTCACTAAATGTACCTGAACTGTAATCACTTATATGTGTGCAAAGTGAAATGGTTTATATTCAGTAATGGTGTGGTGGTATTATTCAGTCTCTATATAGTGGTGATATGTAGTCATGGTGTGGAGGTATATTTCAGTCACTATGTTTTGGTGATATTTGGTCATGGTGTGGTGGTATTATTCACACACTATGTGGTGGGGATATGTGATCATAATAGTATCTGTTGTACCTGCTGTTTTACTGTTGCCACATAATTTGCTCCCCAAAGGGCCAACTGAGGATCTGTCGCCCAAGGACCCACAAAAACTTGGAGCCAGCCCTTATGGCAGAGAAATGGGACTTTGTCAATCACCTATCGGCAACTTACGAATTACATTGCAGAGTGCAATGGGTTGACATGGCAACCAGGAGATTAACCAGAAACTGGCAGACAATTATGTTTTGGTATACCAAAGCATTGTACAGGCGATCAAAGGATTACTATGTAAAGTCCTCTAATGAAACTAAATGAAAGAAAACCTGTAAAACACATCTCCCTTACATCAGCAGAACAATATCAATTTATCTGCCCTATGGACTGATAGGACATTTTTAATGACATTGGTTCTTGTATACCACCCCTTTGTGTATTTTCTGTCCTATGTGATGTAGAATAGGTGGTGCATTCAGAGTGTGAAGTTAAGTATCCTTTCCTCATTGTTATTATTATTATTATTATTATTATTATTATTATTATTAGTAGTAGTAGTATGTGTTCCTTAATTTAGCTGATTTCACCATTATGCCTTCTGTTTCAAGACTCTTGTGAACTCCCTTGATGTCCTGTATGCTTCTAAAAAACTTGTCTATGAGTCTCAACTAGTGTTGAGCGATTATTATCGACAAAGTTGAAATCGGCACAGTTTTTATGTTGATAGAAATTTTTAGATCATGCGATAATTTAGGTTAAAATCTGTGCATCATCTATTAATATCGTGCCATTTTCGGCGCTTCCTGTCATTTTGGCGGCCAGCAAATCAGCTTACAGAATACAGCAGGGTGAGATGTGTGTGCGACGTCATGACTGGGATGTGTATGGTTGCTATTGGCTGGAAAAATCACATGACCTCATTTTACATTGAACAGCCCTTCCTGTTCATGATCAGTTTCTCTGAGCGTCTCATAGCAGTAGGACGTGTGCTCTGCCTGTCCCCCTCACAAAAGTGGTGGGGAATGGACAATTGCGGACCTAAATGTTTTTGGGGCCACTTAAATTTGGCCTTCCCAAAAAAGGGCCCAATGAGGTTTTCCCCAAACAAACATTTCTCCCTTGGAAAATTTTGGGAAAAAAATGGGACTTTGAACCCCTTTCGGAACTTACGT
The DNA here is from genome assembly GCA_025379985.1 of Phyllomedusa bahiana. Lineage (NCBI taxonomy): Eukaryota > Metazoa > Chordata > Amphibia > Anura > Hylidae > Phyllomedusa > Phyllomedusa bahiana. The sequence goes on along the minus strand of JAODAL010015775.1, from coordinate 39,266 downwards.
TCCGCGGGTTTGGAAATTGGTTGAAATGTCCAACCGGGAAAAAATTAAAAAGAAAAAGGCCCCGGAAATTTTTGTTTTGGAAAAATACCAAAGCTTTAAAAAAAAAGGTAATTCCCCAATGGTTTACTTTTTAAATTTTAGCCCCCTTTTAAGGGAAATAATTGAAAGAAATCCTTTAAAACAATTTTCCCACAATAAAAACCCGGGAACAAATTCATTTTAAATTCGGGACTTTTTTTTGGGAAATGAAAAGGGAAATTTTTTTAAAAAAAATGGCCCCCGGGTAAAAACCAAAAACCCCTTTTTTTTTTTAAAAGTCCTATTTTTTTAGGAAAGGGGTCATTCCCCAGGAGGTAGAAGTTAAAGGGAATCCCCCTTTCCAAAAAATTGGTTTTTTATTAAAAAATAAATTTTTAGTTTGAAAAGAGAGAGTTTGGAAAATTTAGTTTTAAACCAATTAAAATTGGGGCGGACTTTGGAACTTCTTGGGTTAACCGGACCCAAAAAATTTTGTTTTGGGGCCCAAATTTGGGGTTTTGGAGCATTTTTTCGCCAAAGTTGAAATCGGAAAGGAGGATCGAAAAATTTTTAGATTCCTGTTTAAGGTTTAAAATAGGGGCCCAATTTCAAAAAAAACCAATTTTTTTGGGGGCTTTCCGTTTTTTGCCGGGGGGAAGCAAAAACGGGGTTACGAATACTGTGGGTTTGAGGAGGGTGGGGTTTCCGGCCCCCGGTTCCAGGGAAGGTCGGGGGTTGGGGGTTTGCTTGGGAGGGAAAAACCAATGGGAACTTCCATTTTCCCCTTACACCCCTTTATTTTCAAGACCCCGGGCCAGGCGTCCCCTTGAAGTGCCCGAAACCGCCGGGGGCAAAACCCCTAAGGGGGAAATTATTCTTTTTTCCCCTTTCCCCCGAGAAAGCCCCCCTTGGGGGGGTTGGGGGCATAAAAACCCAAAAACAAACCCGGGGATCGGGGGGGGATTTGGGAAGATTTTTTTTGTTTGGTGGGAAAAGGGAATCACCGGGGGTAAAGTCACGAAAGGTGGCCAAAAAACCTTTTTAAAAAAAACCCCCAAACTTTCCCAAAGGATAAGGTTTTTTTTCCCACTTTGGGGCATAATTTTGCGGGAATTTGCACAAAAAGTTTTTCCCATTTTTTTGGTGCCCTTTCCCACGGTGGGAAATTGAAAGGGGGCCAAAAAACCTTTTATTTCCGAAACCCCATTTTGGGGAAGGTTGTTTTTTAACTTTGGCCCAAAGCTTTGCCCAGGATGAACTGCCTTAAAGTGAAATAAAGTTTTTGAATTTCCCCCAAGGGGAAAATTTAAAAGGCCCCCAAAAAATTTCCCTTTAAAAAACAACATTTAAACCCCTGTTTTTTTCCCTTTTGGGGGTCAGCGGAGTGCATTAAAAAAGGCCCCCTTTAGAATACCGAATTTGGGGTAGCAACGGTGAATTGGGTGAAAAAAATTCCCACGGGGGTAACAACCCCCCAAAGGGTTTTTTTTTCATTTTTGGTCATGTCTTACTTTGCTGGGGCTCCCCTTTGAAAAGGGTTAAATTTTGGAATCCAGGCCCAATTTTTTTAGGGTACAACCCGGGAATTGTAAAAAGGTGCCAAAAATTAATACCAATTTTCCTTAACCCATTTCGAAGGTGTTTTTTTCCACTTTTGGCTCCCCTGCTATGTTTAATTGGGGAGCTTCTTTGGGTTATTTTGGGGGAAATAAAAATTTAGTAGGCACCAAAAGGTAAGGGAGGGCCAAAAAATTCCCTTTTTAAAACGGAAAACCCCCGGGGAAAAGGGGTTGGGGTTACTTGGGTCGGTCAAGGAAATTTTTTTAAATAGACAACTTTGAATTAAATTTGAAACCCCCAAAAATTTAAAGTCCCAAGGGTTAATTTTAATGGGTTTCCCCCCCCCAAAAAATTTCCCCTTGAAAATCCCTTTAAAATTTTCCATGACAGGGGGTTTTTAATTTTTGGCGCCGGGTTCACCGCTTGGGAAAAGGGGGTACCGGGGTGGTTAAATTTTGGAATCCCCCCTTTTGTAAAGGGCCCACAGGGTGTTAAAAGGGGCCCCCCAAAAATTTTTTAATTTTTCCCGTTTTTAAAATTTCAAAGGGTTTTTTTTTCATTTTTTGGCGTCAAATTTTGTTCATGAGCTATTTTTGTATTTAAAATTTGAATACGAAATTTAGTAGTCACCGCGGGTTAATTTTTTTGGGTCCCCAAAAAAAAACCTTTTTTTTAAAACCCCCTATACATTTCAGACGGGTGTTTTTTTCATTTTTGGTATCAATCTTTTTCATAGAGCAAACTTTTGTAGTTAAAATTTTTTTTACAGAAAATTTTGTAGTCCCCCAACAGGTGAATTGATGGTTTCCCAAAAAATTTCCTTTTATTATCCCGTTTTACTTTTCCCCAGTTTACGTGTTTTTTTCACTTTGGCGCGGGCCATTTTTTTGTTGATAGAGCCACCTTGCTTTTTAAAATTTTAATCCAGAAATTTTGTTTTGATTTGGGGGTTTTTGGAAAATTGGGCTGTTGATTTGCCGTTTTTTTAATAAGGGGACTTTCCAAAACTCTTCCGTCCCTTCTAAAAATTTTTATATTTTTAACATGGAGCGAAATTCAGGGGGTAAGCGAGAAAAGAGGGGGTTTGGGACATAAAAGGTAGGGGTACGAGAAAAGGGTTTGCTCCTTCCAGGGGGGGGGAACAACACCCCAAACCCAAGCGGATCTCAGTGGGCGGGACCGTCAGGGGCCGGGTCACCCGGCTGGGTTTCGGCCCTGTTTAAAATCTCATAAAAAAACAGCGTCGAAATTGTCCTTCAGTTGGTTTAAAATTAAACCTGCACCCAGCTTTTCCCCCCTCGTCCCCCCTTTAAGGGCCCACCAAAAAGTCGTCACCCCAAAAACCATCAGCTTTTCCCTTTTTTTAAAAAATAAAAGCACCCCAAAATGTAAACCCTGTGTCCCCAACCCACTTGGATAATCCATTTTCTGAACCCCCTTTTTTTGAGACAAAAGGCTTTGGGGGTCTAAAAGGGGTTGTTTAAAAAGATCAAGGGGCCAAAGGGGGAGGGTTTTTCTCTGCTCTGACCCCAGTTACGGATCCCCATAAAGAGGAGGAGGGGAAGGGGTCAATCGGCAAAAATCCCCGCGGCCCCGGCAAACCCCTTTGCATCCCTCCTTGTTTGTACCCCGCAGCCCCTTTGGATGCAAAAATTTAAGGAACGACAAATTCCCCCGGGGTTGATAAAGATGTTTTGAGACTTTGCGGATCCAACGTGGTCTTTTCAGAAAATTTTTGAATTTACTTGGGGGTGGGGGCTTCTTACGGGGAAAAAGGGAGGAAGGGGGGCCTTGGGGGGGTGGCCCGGGGTTAACCGGGTTCCAGCCCATTCAAAAAAAGGGGAAAAAAAAGGGCGGTTCGGAAAAGAAAAGTCCCCCCCCGGTTTTCAAAAGGTTCCAAAAAGGACCCCCCCCCACCCGGGGCCCCCCCCCTTTCCCCCCTTTTAAAGCAAGCCCCTTTTTGAGCCCAAAACCCCCCGTTGCCCCCAATAATGCACCCTTTTTCCCGGGGTTATAACCCCCATTAAGTTTGGAAGGGCCAAAGAACCTTTTTTATTTTTTGGGGTTTTAAACCAAAACCCCCCAAAAAAAGCCTGTGCCCGGTTGGGTTTCCGGAAAAAGTTTTTTTTCCTCAACACCAAACCCCCCCAAAGGTTGTTAAAAAAATTACAGGGCCCCCAAAAAGGCCCCCCCGGCTATATTCCTTTTGGGGCCGCTCTTGGGGTTTAAAAAAGATGGGGGGGAATTCTCTGGTCAGCCCCGGTGGCCCTCAGGGGCCCCAACCCGGCCCGCTTTAAAAAACCCCGCGGGGAGGGTGAGGGCTTTTTCCCCCCAAATTCCCTTTGGTGGCATAAACGGGCCCAGAAAACCAGGCCGTTTTAAAAATTAAATTTGGGTTTTGGGTTAAAACCGTCCACACCGGTTAGGGGCTGGGGAAAGGGGCTCCCCCGTAAAAACCCGGAGCGCGGCGGGGGTGCCAAAAACCCTTTGGGTCCCAAGGCTTGGGGTTTGGGGCCCGAAAACCCGGGCCAAAATTGGGGCCCCCGTTTTTAAAAACGGTAGGTGGGCCCCACACCCCTTGCCTGGCCCCATTTTAAAAAAACCTTGTCGCCCAAAATTTCAAAAGAGCACCGGGGTTTGGACTCCCTTGCGGGAGGAAGGCTCGAAGTCTAATTTCCCCCTTTTCCCCGTTCGCAAAACCCTTTGTCCCCCTGGAGCTTTTGCAGCGTCACTCAGCCCCCGTAAACCCGTCTCATTGTTGTTTTTGGCCCAAAAACCCCGGAAAATTCCCCCCACTCCACATGTTTCCAGGTTTTTGTGGCAGAAAGGGGAAATTTCCTTTTTAAGTACAAAATTGAAAATTCCCTGAAAAAGCTGGGTTTGCGGGACCTCGGGGTTTTGAGAAAACCCGAAAAGGGGTGGGGGGGGAAAAAAGAGCTCTGCACCACCTTCCCCCCAATTTTTGGGAAGAACCACCAAAAAGGGTTTCAGTTGCGGACGATCCCCTTTGCCCAGATAAAGCATTGGGTGTCTTAGTTCGGGAAAAACGATATTTGGGACACTCTGAAAAAAACGGCCCCCAAACCAGCGACGGGGGGAGGAAAAGGAAAAGATGCGGACAAAAAGGGCCTTTCCTCCGTCGAACCAAAAGGGGCCCCGACAGTTTCCAATTTTATGGTTTTCTTTAAAAGGCAGTGGATTGGGGGTCCCAGGGTAGTGCTGGCGGCCCCCATCAGTTCTGGGTGCATTTTCGGAAATTTTCGGGGCTGTTTGAGCTGTCCGGAGGAAGCGGGGGGGAAAGGAGGGGGGTTTTTCCCTAAAAAACCTCTTTAAACCCGGACGTCCCTGGGGGTGGTGGGCGCGAATTTGGGGCCCGGGGAAAAGGATGAGGAAGATGGTTTGTCTATTTCCCCCCCTAACCCAGGGGCCCTTGGGGAAATCAAGGTCCATCTCTCACATGGGGTGTTTTATGCTCCCATTTCCCCAAAAATGATCCTCGATTAAAGGCCATCAAAATGAACAACAGTTATGGGGGGGCCCCCTCCTGGATCCCCGGGTTACAAAAAAAAAACTCAGCATTTTCCTTTTCCACCCACCCAAAAATAGAGAGTAAAATGCAAGGAAAGGGAAAGCCCTTGCTGTTTTCAACTGGAGACATCTGTTGAGGTCTGATTCACTTCTTAAAATTTCAGGGTTTGGGGAAACAAACATAGCGACTTGACAGAAATTGGGGGCCCCAAGTGGGCCGTAGGGGCCACACAGAAAGGCAGGAAAGGGTTGCAGAAAGCCTAAGGGGTGCCTTTTTCAATCTTTATTTAAAAACCTCACCAACGCATGCAATGCAGGGGCACAAAATCAACCAAATGACCAGTTTTAAAAACATGGGGGGAAACAACTATTTTGGCGTTTCAACACATTTTTTTTTTTTGGGATGGTTCGGAACCCAAAAAAACCTTCTGGGTATCCAAAATGGACGGAATGGCCCGAGTGCTCGCCACCCAAAAGGAGGTGTTTTTTCCTGCCCAGCAGTAAAGGTCAAACCCTGAGCGGACCCCTTCCCAACCACAGCGGGGGAGTCATTACAGACAAAGAAACCCGGCTTTCCAACAATAATTGGACCCGTTTGATTTTCCCCCAATTTCCCCAAGGGGAAAATGAATCTTGCAGGGATCTCTGAAATTTTTTTTGGGCCCAAAAATTGCCGAGGTCACCGTTTATTTTGCCGGTCTACTTCAAATTCCTTTTAAAAACCCAAAAATGGTCCCCCCTTAAAAACTTATTTTTAAAATGTTTCATTTCTTACTGAAATTTTTATTCTCTTTCCCAAAGTTCGTTTTGCTGTGGGGGGACTTTAAAAAAACAGCAAGGTTTATAAAAACCCACCGTTTTTCCATTTATTAAACCTTATCTTTAAAAATTTTCCCGATTTTTTTCAATGGTTTTAGGGCCCTGTTGCTGGGGAGATACATTTTTAAATTTATCCCCCTTTTGGGAACAGAAATGTGGCTTTTTTTTCCCATCCCCAAATTTTTAAAATTGGGGGTTTTTATATTTAAAATTTTTTTTGGGGGTCATTTTTGCTTTTGGGGTTTTACAGCAATAATCAGGGCCCTTTGGAACAAAAATGTGATTTAAAGGGGAAATTTTCTCCCTCAAAAAAATTTTTAACAGTGGGTGAAATTAAAAATTTAAAAAATTTTTGGGGGGTTCATTTTGCGGTGAGATAAACCTTTTAAATTTTGGCCCCTTTTGGAAAAAAAAATTTGGGCTTCAAAAGGGGCATTTCCCCCTCAAAATTTTTTTTAAACCATTGGCTGGGGAAGTCTTTTTTTTAAATTTTTTTGGGGTCTATTGCTTTGAAAGGCAGCAATACAAAAAATTTCCCTATTAAAAAAAAAATTGTTTTTCTAACGGACTTTTGTTCTTCACAATTTTAAAAAAGTGGCTGGGGTCATGCTTTGAATTTTTGGGGGCATTTTGCGTACAGGGCAGCTTTACAAAGGGGCCCCTATTATAAAAAAATTTGGTTTCTAAAAACCCATTTTGTTCTTCCAATTGCCCAAAAGGGCAAAAATTTCCTTGTTTTTGGAATTTTTGGGGCATTTTTGTGTGACATGCAGCTTTAAATTTTCCTATTTTAAAAAAATTGTGTTTCAACAGACATTTGTTTTTTTTCAAAAATTTGGGCCCCAAGAGTGGCTAAAGGGTGAGGGTTTGGCTGTCAGAAACAGGAAAATTTTGGGAGCACACGGGTTTAATGGAACATTTTTGCAAAAATGACTTGTTTTTTGCAAGATTTTTTAACTTTGCTACCCAATTCCCTGAAATTGGAGAAAAACCCCAAAATTTAATAAATTAAAAAAGAGAAACAAAAGCCCAGGGTGGGTTTCCCATCCTATTTTAAAATGTTTTTTTCAAAAAATTAAAAACACAAAAAAAACTTGAAATGTACAAAATAGCGGGTAAAAAAATTCCTCTGAATTTTAACAAGGGAGGTAAAAGGAAAACTTGCCCAGATGAAAGGTTATTAGGGGAAAAGGTTATTTTGGGCACGGACAGAGAAAAAATTTTCGGGAAAAAAAATTTCCCCAGACATTGAAAAAAAATGAGAAAAAGTTTCCCAAAAAAAAAACGGGGTGGAACAAGACGTTAACCACCAGAAATTTTCCAAGTAAAAGCTCAATTGGTCCCACTCATACGGGGGGAAAGCGCTACCCAGGACAGGGACAGTAAAAATGTCCAGTGAAACTAAAATGGGGGTTTTAAAAAGCCCCCCTTTTCCCCCCGGGGAAATTTTTTAAATTTTGGGGGTTCGGGGACGGTTTTAATGGCCCTTTAACTGCGGGTCCAGGGACAGGTATAGTCAATGCCCAGTTCAACTAAAATGGGGGGGATTGAGAGACTTTTTTCCCATTTTTTTAATCTGGGGTCATGCGGGTTTTGGGGCTCTTTTTTTGTGGCCCGGGGACAGGTATACCCTTTAAAATTAACTAAAATGGGGTTTAAAGTTTCCTTTTTCCGGGAAAATTTTTAATCTGGGGGTTAAACGGGTTTTGGGTTAAATTTGGGCCCAGGACGGGTATAAAGTCAATGCCCAGTTCAACAAAAAAGGTGGTTCAAAGACCCCTTTTTTCCCGGCCCACTTTTTAACTGGGGGCCCAGACGGGTTTTAAGGGTTCTTTCTGCGGTAAAACGGGTTGGCCCAATGTCCTTTATTCAACAAAAATGGTGGGTTGGGAAAAGCCCCCTTTTTTTTTGGGCACTTTTTAATCGGGGTAAGGCGGGTTTTGGGGGGCTCATGCTCCCTTCCAGGACGGGTTTTCAAGCCCCCGGGTTCAATTTAAAAGGAGGGTTTCAAATAAAACTCCCCCTTCCCGGCACTTTTTAAATTTGGGGGGAATGCATTTTTAAAAGGGTTTCATGCTGGGTAAAAGGGGACGGGGAAAATTTGAAGGGGTTGGGGGACTTTTTTTTCTTTTGCTTTTAAAACCTAAAGTGGGGTTTCCCTAAGATGACTACGTATCCATTTGACGGTTGTAAAATTTTTTTCCCCAGCTTCTCCACCCCTTTGGGTGTAAAAATTAAAGGTGTTTTGCTTTTCCCCTTGGGAATTTTAAATGGTCATCGGGGGAAAAAATTATCATGGGACCGTCAAATTTATCTTTTTGGTTTTTGCCTCATGGGACCATCGACCCAAGCCAAAGTCCAACAAATGCTCAACACTAGTTTTCAACTATTTTAAAACCCAAAATTGCTTTCCCCGTTTCTTTTCCCCACTTTGCCCCGGTTTTCCAGACTTTGGGCTGTTGGACTTGGGGCACCAGTTTGGGTTTTGGGGTTTGTTTCCCAAAAAAACTTAAAAAATTTTTCTTGATTAAAACAGTTTTTCTTTTGTGTTGTTTGATGTACTCTCATAGAAGTGTACTCTTATCTCTCATAGAAAACTGTTTGCAATATACAGTATATATATATCGCATAAAAGCCGTTAACAACTTTTTCTTCTGGTGTCTATCCTAATCCTTAGTTGCAGTTAGGACCTTTTAGGGATTAGTTTACCAGAGCAATGTCACATCTGGTCCAATATCGCTTCCTGTTAAATTAACCAGAGGTAACTTCAGATCAGAAGTGATGCTAAACTAGGAACACAGCTGGTAACACAGACTGGTAAAATATCAGAGCAGTACTGGCAGTACTCCCATCAGGAACTCTGATCAATTTTTCATTTAAAAATTGCCTGCTGATATGGTGCAAAATAGGAACTGGTAATTTGAAGATGGCCCAGATGCTTTGGAATCTCATGAGGCCTTGAGATTATTCATGGCTGCGCTAGCCGAAGAATAGAAAGTTAACCCTTAAAAAAGCCTAACCCAACTTAAGGTTAGGGTCAGAGTTAGGGTTAGCATGGCACAAGTTTGGTCAAACGCATGTCAAACCAAAATGGGATAGATTTGAACAATACTATTCATGAATGCATTAAAAATCTGTTAACAAAGGGGACATAAACAGATTATATACAGAACAGACTAGCCTTAGCAGTATTTCATTTGGTTGAAGGAACACTAAAAATAAGGAATCCTCCCAAACAGAGGCATAAACAGAGAAGGCTGAGCCCCATAGCAACATTTTTAATGAGGCCCCATGAACCATTTACCAGTACCACTAATACAGTTAGCAAATTAAACAGGAAGGAAATACTTCACCAAATGCTCCCAAACTTGTTAATACGTCTAGAAATGATCCCTGGAGACATATCGATTTATGAAGTCTAGTGTGGTGAGTTCTCTCCGCTAGTAGACTCCCCTACACTGACATCTAGGCTCGGACTGGATCACAGGACAGTGCGGTAAAACTCCAGTGGGCCCTTGGGCATGGTGGACCCCTGGGCTTCTTAAGGATATTCAATATGTGCAGTTATGTAGAGTAGCTGTATGGTGGGCCCCAAGAATCAACTTCACAGGTGTCCCGAGGCACAATAGTTCAACACTGCTGACATCCATAGTTAGCTCTCAAATTAAAGTTATAGAAGATTTACAGACTGTTTCTTAGATTTTCTAGTCTTTGATTTTTAAAGATTTTACTTTTGTGTTCACAGTGTATTGACCACATTTTAATTTACAGTAACTTGACGCAAACCTGTCATGTAATTTATTTGGTTCTATTTGAGAGCAGGATATGATAGTGAGCTCTATGATATATTCTAGCGGGAATCGTAACTGGACTTCAAGAAGAGAGACAGTAAGAGTCCTGATTACCCCACCCATACCTTGTAGTTGATAGTTTTCCCTATATCAGGGCATGTACAGTGAAGACTATTATTTACTAGCTGTGAATGGATAGCTCCCACTGACTCTCCTAGGGGTCCTATATGGATTAACTGCTTTATAATCAGGAATTCTGCTCCAAATCATGTAAACCTATATATCTTGAAGTTCAGCTTCTGTCCTATCCTGCTCTCAAACACAGCAGCATAAATGACCTGACAGGATTACTTTAGACTGCATTTTTCCTGTGTAAAACAAATCTACACCCTAAACTGCAAAACTGGAGTTCCTATATATGACACGAAGATTAGGGCAGCAAAAGATCTATCTAGGTCCTTTTTCATTCTCTTTAGTAACATTATGGAAAGACCATCGATTGCTCTTGTGATTAACAGAATGACTAAATTCCCCTGGGTCCAGTCCTTGGCAGACTTTGACACAGGACATTATTTGCACCCTCTATGACTCCACTATTTATGGAGTTCTCCAATTATCCTGTAACAAACAGTATTTCAAATTTATATCCTCAACAGTTTGTGGGTAATTTATTGATTTGAATCCATACTTATAAGAGACTTATTATGAGTCTGGAGGCTGTATTCAGTAAATGAGCATGCATGAGGTATAATTGCCAACCACTGACTAAGGGCAGAGGAAACTTCCCCCTCCTCCCCCGGTTCATAATCTGAGCATGGACATAGATTTAATTCAAGTTGTTTTGAACTTTTTCAACAAAACTAAATATCAATCTATGCAGCATTCTAATACAGAAAGGACAATCTGATTAATGTGATCAATCTGATTTAAAGCTACTATCTCAGCTTACATCTGCATGTGTCTATTACCTGTCATAGAATATATAGCCTTTGTGGTTTTAATTGCGATCTAGCAGGCATGGATGAATCTAGATAATGCCAGAAGAAAAAAAAAACAAGGTTCTGGATAATAGAAAAAAAATCTAAATAAATTATCTAAATGTGTTCAATGTAATAGAGTCAAGTGCTAAAATTAAAACCAAATAGCATTTCAGCAGTTAGGCCTGGTTCACACCTGCGACATAGATTCTGTTCGTAGAGGTGAAAAACTGAAGCCATGACATCCGTTCACTATGGACACCTACAGCGCTCAACGGACACTATAAATTACAATAGACCCATTGGGTTTCCGCTGTGGTATCCATAGTTGAGACAGAAAAAAATGTTGCAGCAGCTTGTGTTATTTTTTCTGTCTTAACTACAGACACCACAGTGGAAACTCAATGGGTCCATTATAATTTATAGTGTTCTTCACATCAGTTTTTCTCCTCCGCGACGGAGGTCAATAACTAAATGATTGGAAAAAGTCAGTTTATACCATGCATTCTGCCTTGAAATGTACTGAACTATGAAAATATTAAAAACCATGAGTAGCTCTGTGAAAATATAAATGTACAGGGCTCCAAGTGGTGGCAAAGAGGAGTCAAACTAGAGCAGCCGAGCAGTCATGATACCACACCATTCAAAGTCCAAGTAACTGTTGAAAGCAACACTATATTAACTCAGTGAATAAGTTATTGGCACAGATGAAGGAACCTCTTAGAAATGCAATCTATGAGATGACTCTTCTGCCTAAAGATATGAGCAGCTCCTTATGTTGTGCCATTTATTTCTTTTTAATTGTCAAGTTCATAATGTGATGTTTATAAATTAATTATTTACAGACATGTCAATAGAAACTATTCACTAATGAGTATTATATTTTCAAAAACTGTAGAACACACAATAAACTGGCCTCTAAGGATTTAAAGTAATGCAAAAGAGGGAAAGTAATCTCATAAATCAAATTAGATCAACATCTAAGAAGGGAGGGTTGAAAATCCGCATTGGTAGCAGATAAACGGAAAAGCTCTAATCCTGCACTGGTCCAGAAAACTTGATAAAAAACACCTTTGTAGCAAATCATGTTATAAAATAGTAAGTGTCACGGATGCCCCTGCAACCCCCGTCCCGGGTCGCAGGCGCATCCGTGCTCCAACTCCCAGCGGCACCCCGTCCCGCACCTCGGGTTCGAGGTCCGCTCATCCTCCTGCCTCTGTCGGCGTCCAATTACCCGGCCACGCTCCTGCTCAGCATGTCTTTGTCCCGTGGCGCACGCGGCCCCGCTCCCTAGGGCGCGCGCGCGCCGGCAGTGTGAAATTTAAATGGACAGTGCGCCGGTAATTGGTCTTTGCCGGGCACTATCCCTATTTAAGTCTGGCCCCTTTCTGGCAGCCTTGCAGATCCTCCCAGATCCTTAGTGCTCATGCCTAACGAGAAAGCGTTCCAAAGAGTCTTGTCTTGCCTACCGTGTACCGAACCCTGCTTACGTCTACCGACCACGAATCTTGCCGCCTGCCTTGACCTTCTGCCTGTCCACGTTCAAGAACCTCTGCCGCCTGCCCTGACCTCCTGCCTGTCCCGACTACGAGCCTGCCTGTTGAATCTGTACCTCACCGACCCTTGGCCGCCACCGCAAGCTAGTCCCGCCCGTGGCAGCGACCTGGTAGACTCCCGCCCCAACAAGTCCATCCCGCTTTGCGGCAGGCTCTGGTGAATACCGGGACCTACTTAGATTCCGCTCCCTGGCATGGACTTCCACCATCGCTTGCGGTTGTCCAGTGGATCCACTACCAGACCGTTACAGTAAGAGACATTCTAGGAAGACCCCTACATGTTTTGAACCAACATGCCAATTCTTTTGACCCAAAAAGCATGTTTGTTTAAAATGTGTTTTTCTAAAAAGTTTTTTCCTCTATTTCAAGTTTTTATTAAGATTATAAACAAAACCAAACTACCAAAATTACTTAAAAAATATTAGATGGTAAAAGCATATACAGAAGTTAAAACCAATAGAGCATAATTAACAGAACAAGACATGGTGCTCATAAAGGACAAAAATTTAACATGACACAAGTTAATTACTCAGCCAGGAGATATGACAAGGTCCATTACAAGAGTTAGGTGACCCATGGAAAACAGAGACGTTAGAAAGTCAGGTACTAGAAAATATTAATATTTATATGAACATAACATCTGTCAAGAGGACCAATGAGAAATCTTGAGACAAGTAATTGAAAAAAAAAGGAGAAAAAAGAAAAGGAGGAAAGATTGCTAAAGATTACTTAATGTGGGGGAACCCACAGAACTCATTATGCCATGAGGGCATTACCATGGGGTGCAGCTTAAACTGGAAGACAAAGGGAACCCACAGGCAAAGAAGAAGCCACAGTTAACTATTTGGCAAATGGAATAAAGACGTTGACTAAAAATACAGCCAGTTATGCCAAGTTATTACCAGATCTATTTGGTCTTGGGTTCCATCCATTAGTTCTTCCTTTTGATATCTATGGGCTATTTCTACAAACCCTTTTTCAATGGTTGGATGGTCAGATAATCTTCAATGGCATGAAATAACTATTTAACAGCTTTCCCAGGTAAGTAACACACACCTGGCTGTCTACATGATATAAAAGAAGATGTTGATCATCAGACAAAGCTACTTTCTTCCATTGCTTCATGGTTCAATTCTGATGATAATGGCGACATGCATGAAATTTGCGTGTTAACACCAAATTTCATGTGCATTAAGCTAGCATCCAGCGGGTCATAAATCAGGTGCATTCTAGCGCTAGGGCAACATTTCTGGCTCAGGTAAACCACTTTGAAAGTGGTATACCTGTTCCTGCTGTAATGCGCCTAGAAATGCCGTAGCGAAGCTATAAATATGTAGCTTCGCTAAGGTTCTAGTGCGCCCTGCCTTGGGAGATTTAAAAATGTAGTGAACGGGGTTTGTCTGGAAATTGAGCTGAAAAGATGCCAGATATCTGGTGCAGCCCCGTTCATACATATCACCCAATGTGTCTGTAGTAGACATTTTTAAAAATGGACAAAGATCAATATGGATATTTGGATTTATCTGCTGCTATTCAGCTCCGCATTCAGCAAGCTCTATGGCCTGTGTGTCCTGAGACCTTTTCTTATCATAGCCATCAACTTTTTTTTTTTTTATTGTTTTTTGGTGGGACTCATCATTTGTCCATCCTTGCACTATCCACTATATAACAGAAACACTTCCCAAGACTTGACAACTAGGGAATATTTTCACCAAAATTTTGCATCACATGTTCTGCCTATGTTAGACAGGAAGATCTATTTTAATGATAATTGCTCCGCGCAGTCTGTCAAAGAGCTTGGATATCAGTTGCGATGGATATCAGTTCTTAACAGTAATCTTATTGAGACCCTAATAGTTGATACAAGGGTGAAGAGAACCATCCTTTTTTTCCACAAACAAGAACCTGACACCGACTGGAGAGGAGGATGTGCGGATGAACCCTTTCTGAAGATTATCCTCTAAATAGGCTGCCATGGCATGTGTCTTGGGCATGGACAAAGGGTTATCCCTACCACAGTGAGGGGTACTCCCATGCAGGAACTCAATAGGACAATCATAGGCTCAATGTGGCAGAAGGGTATCTGCCTGTTTCTCACAGAAGATGTCAGCAAATTCCTGGTAAGGTGAGGGCAGACCCGACAGGCAAGTGGAAGATGTCAGTGGAAAAATGGAACGAATAGGGCGGGGCGCCACCAGACAGCAAGAGTGGCAATCTTGTCTCCAATGTGTCACTTCACCTGTTTGCCAATTGAGCCATGGAGCGTGATGCTGTAGCCACAGAAGTCCCAGAAGGACCGTAGAGGATTACCGGGGTAACATGTAGAACACAACTTTCTCTTTGTGCATTACCCCCCACCTTGGAGATTCAGAGGTTCAGTACAGAACTGAATGGAGTCAGGCATTCCCGTTAATGGAGGAGATGACCATAGGCTTGACAATATGGACCAGTTGGAGATGGTACTTAGAAGCCAGAGATGTGTCAATGAAATTTCCAGCTGATACAGAATTCACGAAGGCGGAGGCTTGGAACATGACATTAGATGAGGTGGCAAGTTGTACCGGCATGCTCAGACATGGAGAGGTAGTATTCACACGTAGGGAGTGCGTGAGTTTTCTGGACACAATGGATAGTCCATACGGAAGTGTTCTGGACAGAGCAGTAGAGGCAAAGATTCTGCTGATGTCAACAGGACTGTTCTTGCTGTGACAGATGGGCTGTGTCTACTTGTATAGGTTCTCCCAAAGAAGCCATTGGTGGAGGCAGTGGAGGCCTTTGAAACACTGGAACAAGATGGGGTAGACAGCGTGGTTGGACTGAATCGTGTTCTTGATGGAGTTCCTTCTGTCTTTCAGCGAAGTGAATGTCTACACGGGTGGCAAGATGATGTGGTCATCAACCGACCAGCTCATCTTTTATCCTGTCCTCAAGGCCCTTCCAGAACATGGCGACAAGGACCTCATTAGTCCACGATAATATAAAAGTATCCTCTGGACCACCGCAATAGTACAGAACTCTATAGTGTATTGCCTGACTGTTAAATCCCCTTGGCTTAGGTCTAGCAGAGCAGTCGCTGCAGAAGATGCACGGGTGGGTTCCTCAAAAAAGCTGTGGAATTTATTCAGGAATGCATTGAAGTTAGCTGTTCGAAAGGGGAGTAGCCGTTGCTAGTGCTTTCCCTGTGAGGAAACGGACCATGAATGCCACCTTGGATCGTTCTGTGGGAAATTGGTTTGCCATGAGTTCTACATGCATGGTGCACTGCGTAATGAAACCCCTACAGACTTTAGGGTTTCCATCAAACTTGATTAGCAAGGAGAGATGCAGCTGAGGCCGACAGATGCCACAGGAACCGTAGGTGGAGTAGTCGTAGCTGGTTGTGATGGTGATTGCTGAATAGCAAGGAGTTGGTGAATCATGGTGGTCAGCTGGTTAATTTGTTGCACCTGCTAGGTGATCTGTTGCGACGGCTGGGCTACAATGGACGTAATGTCATGAACATTTGACAAGGGCACCACATTGGGATCCATTGCCAGATCTAACCATAACGGCTGGGTTGCAGTGTGAATCTTCTGGACTACCGCTTTAGTACAAGCCTCATCAGAGAGCAGAATCTAAGTAGGGGCCAATTCTCAACAGAACCTTTCGGAAGGCTGGTAGACTACCCAGTTGGGAGCCCTGACACGACTTCTTTAGACAGTTTCAACAAGTCAATGAGGAATGAGGTATCACTGAAACAATTGGCAAATGTATTAAATGTGGATTTATAACAAGTTACAATATTTAAGAGCTTCTAGTTTAGCACATTTAAAGTGTTTCAGGTTATATACTTCAATTTATATCATATTTTCACATAACACAATATGTCATATACAAGATAGAAACCAATTTTTCATGCTTTTGTTTAATACCATGCTCATCACAGCTTCCAGGGTCAGTACATTTTCCAGGACAGGGCCTTTGCCTATGCATTGATAAGGTACATCCAGTTACAATAAGCTTTCAGCACATCCTAAGTTGTCAGACACAGCGGCGGCCTTTTCTAACAATGGACTATTTTAAGTTACACTCTTTTAGGGTCAATATGGATACAAGTTCCTCAATTCAAGAAAACAGCATTGAATGACATTGCTCATTGTACTGAATGTTCTTCCATAGAGGATTTGGCCTAATTGGATTGTTGTTTAACTGCACATCTTTGCAAAACTTTAAGAACTTAATTGTAACTTTCTACTTTTGATTGACAATCCATACATTTAACGGAAAACAAGATGATTTACAAACCAGCGCTGCAGATCTACAGCTGCCTTAAGGTGAAAATAACAAGAATGCTGTTTTTTAACACCTATATTTGTCTAACACCAAACTCAGATAATCATTTATCAAGTGAATTTGTAAGAAACTAGTCATCACCTTCACAGCATTCCCCCCTTGTTATTCAACACCCTCATTCATTATACCAGACACATAGCTTATTATGGCCAGCAGCCAGCCCCAATCACTCTGATTTGCCATGAAAACTTCTCAATGTGTGATGGAGAAGACTTTTTGCCATATGTATTGTCTCATAAATTCATAATAATATGGCATTACATAGATATAGAAAATAACACTGACATCATATAACTATGTAGTAAATATGCATGCAGCATAAGGGTAGGTCCACATGGCATAGTTTTCAGTCAGTTTTTCAGACGGTTTTTGGATTTGAAAACTGTCTGAAAACAAACTGTTAACCATCCCCATAGACTTCAATAGAAAACCCGAACTGTAGTCTACACAGTTCAGATTTTCTGATGGTCTGATTTCAAATCCGAAAAGCGTCAACAAAACTTAGAACATGCACATTCTTCCGCCTGGTTTTAGGACAGAACATGTACTATTCAATGTTCTGGGGGACGGCCGAATCTGCAAACCACGGACAGAACCGTTCCCCGTAATACGCTCAAAAAAATGATAAAATACCGGTCGGATTCTTTAATCAAAATCTGACCGGTATTTGGTCAGTACCGTGTGGCCATAGCCTAAATTGGAGAAAAGAAAAGTACAACAACTACTCGGCCCTAAAGATTAAAGATTGCTGATTTTGATGGAAGTATTTTGAATTGAACTGACATGTAGCAGTTGTTCATGTTCAAGCAGTTTGATTGTTAATAGCTGCATATTTACTGTTCTAAATGTGTGGTAGACACAAAGACATTACAAATGGATTAAAGTTCAGTGCAGTCAGCTGCATTCAACCATACCTCAGTCGTGAAGCAACAGCTATGTGGGAATCCAGCCATATTTCCATCTCATTAAGCCTTAAGGAATCCCCAACCACCCAAAGACGATATACAACTGCAGTGGCAGTTTATCTGCGATTTACTACTGTTCCTGCCTTCCCGATCAGTGTATATACAGTGCTCAATCAGTGCTGTATATATACATCAGCAGGAAGTTTTCTAAGCTTATCAGACCTAGATCAGCTCTTTAGTAAGTACAAGGGGTTGTTTTCCCTTGAATTTCCTCTGTAATTGGGACTAATATATAAACCCCAGTTAAAGGGGAATCAGAAAAGAAAGAAAAATATCCCCCGGGGTTCGTGGCCTAGCTGGTAATGGCGCCGGACGCTTGAA
The DNA here is from genome assembly GCA_025379985.1 of Phyllomedusa bahiana. Classification (NCBI taxonomy): domain Eukaryota; kingdom Metazoa; phylum Chordata; class Amphibia; order Anura; family Hylidae; genus Phyllomedusa; species Phyllomedusa bahiana. The sequence goes on along the minus strand of JAODAL010015775.1, from coordinate 21,399 downwards.
TCTGCAGCTCTGTAGGAGAAAACCATAAGTGGCTCAAACAAACCCTTATTTGCGGTCACCCAAATAACGGCTGGACGCAGGAACATCCCAGGAAGCACGGGGTGAGGAAAAATCCTGGTCTTGCTGAGTGTGGACAGTGCTTAGACCGGATTTTGCTGAAGCCGGAAGAGAGAGCGAGGTGGCGCGGGAAAGTACATAGCTGCGAAACCCCTGCGGCCTGTACTGAAAGCTCCGGGAGAGGTGATCCCTGCAAACAAACCTACCTGTTGGTGACCTTCAGCGATGACCTCCGGATCTTTTCGCTCCTAGAAGGACACCCAATGCCGGATGCGCGTGCTCTGCACGGCTGCAGCAGGGACATAAGAGGCCGTGAGTACCCTAGGGGAAATCCGCATAGACACTCTGCTTCGCTGTCTCAAACACAAGGCCTCTACAGGAGACATTGATCTGCACCAGTTTGGCTCTAAGTGTCCATTAATTGGCACTACACTGACACTACAATATACCCTAGGGGAAATCCCCATAGACACTCGGGCCTCTACAGGAGACACGGATCTGCACAAGTTTGGCTCTAAGTGCCCGTTAATCGGCAGGCATCTTTTCCAATTATCAGCTGCACTTGCACAGTTGAGCTACCAGTATTAACAGCTACTCTGGTGCTGCCAGCATAAGCGGCCATTTTGAGTCGCATTAATATTTCAATCTGAACTATTGTCTATCCACCCTATCTTGGAAAGCCAGCATATAGAAATTATTGAACACTCCTCTATATACCATAGAATTAAACAGCATCCTGAAGCTAAAATTATTCTTCATAGCTGAAAATCCCATGAAAAGATAATGTACTCCATCCAGATCTAAAGATTACAGATCTAAGCCGCACATATAGTGGCCAGTCCTTACACGACTGCAAACTCTCTGAAGAGATTATAACACTTACTCAGATCTGTAGATCTCAGACCGAAACCTTACATACAGTGATTTTTCCTTACTCAGCGAAAAACCCCTGAAGGGACTCTATACCCCATATAAAATCACAGCTTGCAGGCTGAGAGACTCACATACAGTACTCTTTCATCGCTCAGCTAAAGACCTCCTGAAAGATCTTTCAGACCAAATTATTTCACATACAGTGACTCTTTTTTTACCCAGCGGATAACTCCCCTGAAAGGACTTTGTAACCCACTGAGACCCACAAACCTCAAACTGAACGCCTCTCATACAATAATCATCCCCCACTCAGCTGTCATTCTTAAGGAAAAAAAAAAGAAAAACCTGTACCCCACCCCGACTCCCCGCACTGCACAAACAACTGTCTACTGTCAGTGACTTCTCCTCACCCATCGGCTGAGCCTTTGGAGGGGCTTTGTACCTCACCCAGATCTATAACAGTCCAAAGCCTCACATACAGCGCCCTTTCCTTTCCCAGCTGAAAATCCCCTGAAAGAACTATGTACTTTACCCAAATTCACAGACCTACAATAATCTTGCCTATTCAACTACAGGCCCTATAAAGAAACTCGGTGCCTCACCTAGGTCTATAGATCGTAGATTATACACCTTACATACAGTGACTTTTCCCATCTGTCGGTCCCAAAAAGGTCTACAACTCCTCTAGAGCTAAGGAAGATCATTTATGTCTACTTACATCAAAAGAAAAAATATGAGAAATTCTTCAAAAAAGACCCCAAAAGTGAAACCTGTAAAACTCACTGAATTTTTTCAACAAACCTCGCCCTCGCGGCCGGCCTTGGAGGTTACATATTCCTTCTCTTAACTCTCAACCTCACCAGTGGAATCAGAGTCTTTAGATATGGAATCCCAAGAAGACACAGACCAAACCTCTTTGATGGAGAAAACCATGCAGAAGCTTTTCTTGTCATTCAGAGAAAGTCTACAAAAAGACTTTAAGGAAATGATGTCTGAGATTAAAGCAGATATCCAAACCCTGGTCTCAAGGACTGACCATGTAGAAAAGAAGATGGCGGAACTAACCACTTCTCACAACCTACTAATTGACGCAAATACAGATTTGGAGGAGGAAGTGCAGAGGCTATCTGCCAAATTATTAGACCTCGAAGATAGGTCAAGAAGAAATAACATACGCATAAGAGGGGTCCCTGAAACTGTCTCTAATGATGCGCTTGCTCCGTTTCTTACTGACCTGCTGGCGCTAACTCTTCCCGATGCATCGCAAACAGATCTTGAAATAGACCGCATTCACCGACTGCCCAAGCATCTACCGTCTTCTGTGCCCCGAAACGTAATTGCAAGAATCCATTTTTCGAAGACCAAAGACAATTTTATAAAAGCCTTGAGAGGCAAGGTGGTCCTCCCAGAGAGATTCGCCAACATATCCATTTTCCCAGACTTGTCTGCAGGGACAATGCTTAAAAGACGAGAGTTTGCACCGTTCACTAAAATACTACGAGATAACAACCTAAGCTATCATTGGGGCTTCCCGGTGAAACTGATAGTACTAAGAGATAATAAAACATCAATATGTTCTTCAACAAGCAGCGACAAGGGACCTCCTCTCTTCTTGGAACATGCTCTCTTCCCTTGCTGCCACGCCAATGAAGAAAAAGAAATCCAGGCCAGAGGTGATCACGCCACTGTGGTCTGAGAAATACAACAGATCTAAAGCTCGTACTGGTGACTGATGTTGTATGTACCACACAAAATTTGAACCTCCTGAGCTTGCACTGAGTAGCTTGCTTTGGTAACAACTTATAGCAAGTTTAACATCTTTCTCGCTATCCTTGCAAGGATAGGCATTGACTTGCCCCAATAATGATTCCTCCCTGTTGGAATCCTCAGGTTATTATTAACCTTTTCTTTTTTGACAATTCCAATGTTAATGTGATGATGTGATTCAGTTCCTTGTTGTATCTAGGTTGGCCATACCGCATTTGTTTCAGTCTTATTCACGGATTTTTTCCATAATTGTGATGTTATCAACCTACACGTATTCTCCGAGTTTTACTCTAGATCTCCACAATGAGTATTAAATTTCTATCCTTAAATGTAAACGGTCTCAACTCCCCATTTAGGAGGTCGCTGCTCTGGAAGGAGGTCCTTAAGTCCCGCGCGGACGTGGTTTGCGTGCAGGAAACCCATTTGTGCAAAAAAGACTTCATCATAGAAGTTTTCCTCACGTGTTCCACGCCGCGAGGGATATCAAGAAAGCAGGAGTATCAATATTTATCAAAAACTCTATAGCTTTCTCCCTTACTCAATCCATAATAGACCCAGGGGTAAGATACGTAATTCTTTTCTGCACATTGAACTCTGTAACTGCTAGTTCCCAAACCCCATAGGAGGTTGGTCATGGACCTGGCTCACAGTCATGTCTTGGGGGGACACCTGGGGCCATATAAGACTGTAGAGAGGATTCTACCCAGATTCTACTGGCCAGGGTGCTACCGGGAAATCCGGAACTACTGCCAGTCCTGTCCCCAGTGCCAGGTAACCTCCCCAGTTGCCAATTTCCGCAGCCCGCTAATCCCATTGGCTATTATTGAGATACCCTTTGAGAGAGTAGCGATGGATTTAGTAGGGCCCCTGGTAATGTCAGCTAGAGGACACCAGTACATTCTGGTCATCATGGACTATGCCACCAGGTACCCAGAAGCTGTGCCCCTGAGAAATGCTTCCTCAAAACTCATTGCTAGGGTGCTAAACACATATTTTCCAGAACGGGGTTGCCAAAAGAGATCCTGACGGATCAAGGGACCCCATTTATGTCAAGAGTAATGAAGGATCTTTGTAAGGTTCTGAGGGTGACCCAGCTACGCACCTCGGTGTATCACCCCCAGACAGATGGGTTGGTAGAGCGATTCAACAAGACCTTGAAGGCCATGTTGAAGAAAGTAGTCGAGAAGGATGGCCGAGATTGGGACTACCTTTTGCCGTATCTCCTTTTTTCTATTAGAGAGGTTCCACAAGCCTCCACAGGGTTTTCCCCTTTTGAATTGCTTTATGGCAGGCATCCCAGGGGGCTATTAGATATCGCCAAGGAGACCTGGGAAAGCGAAGTCACGCCCCATAAAAGCGTCATTGAGCATGTGGCCCAGTTGCCGGAGCGGATCGCTCAGGTACTCCCTATTGTAAAGAAGCATCTCTTACAGGCCCAAGAGGTGCAAGCAAGAGTCTACAAAAGGTCTGCCCGAGTGAGACAGTTTAGTCCAGGGGACCGGGTCCTGGTCTTAGTACCAACGGTGGAGAGCAAGTTCCTGGCGAAATGGCAAGGTCCATATGAGGTAGTTGAGAAGGTGGGGGAGGTCAACTATCGGGTCCATCAGCCGGGTAGAAGGAAGCCCTATCAAATCTACCACATTAACTTGCTCAAGCCATGGAAGGATAGGGACCCCCCCGGAGGCATCTTGTTTGTTGTCCCAACCAGAGATCAGTATAGAGGCAGTGAAGATTGCAGAGACCCTGTCTCCTTCTCAGACCCAACAGTGCAGACAACTGCTGCAACGAAATAGGGACTTGTTCACAGAGGCACCTGGGCTAACGCATGGTGTGGAACATGAGATTGTGACCAAGCCTCATGTGCGAGTAAGTTTAAAACCTTTTAGGATTCCCGAGGCCCGAAGGAAAATTGTGGCAAAGGAGGTACAGAGAATGTTAAAATTAGGTGTAATAGAAGAATCTAAGAGCGGATGGTCCAGCCCCATTGTGTTAGTGCCAAAACCCAACGGTGAGTGGCGCTTCTGAAACAACTACCGCAAGCTAAATGAGGTATCCAAGGTGGATGCATACCCCATGCCCCGGGTGGATGAACTTATTGAGAGGTTAGGGCCAGCCCGGTATATCACCATCCTAGACCTGTCCAAGAGGTATTGGCAGATCCCCTTAGCCAAGGAGGCCCGAGACAAGACAGCATTTTCTACACCAGACGGGTCCTTCCAATAAGTAAGAATGCCATTTGAGTTGCAGGGGGCTCCCGCCACCTTCCAGAGGGCGATGGACAGGATCTTGGGTCCTCACAGGGCATATGTGTCAGCCTACCTTGATGACATAGTGATCTTCAGCCGAGATTGGGAGAGTCACCTTAAGAAGATACAGGCTGTCTTAGATGCGCTAAGGAAAGAAGGTTTCACCATAAATCCCAGTAAGTGCACCATAGGGATGGAGGAGGCCCGTTACTTGGGGTATGTTGTGGGAAGAGGGGAGATAAAGCTCCAAGTGAACAAAATAGAAGCCATCCAAAACTGGCCCCGTCCGCTTTCCAAGAAACAATTGAGAGCGTTTCTGGGAATTGTGGGATATTATCGGCGGTTTAACCCCAAGTTCGCCGAGATGGCAGTACCCCTGACGGACCTGACAAAGGGAGCTAAGTCCGCCATGATCAAATGGTCCCCAGAGGCTGAGGGGGCCTTTCAAAATCTAAAATCAGCCCTATGTAGACAGCCGGTTTTAGTGGCCCGGATTTCTCACGGAGAGTTTGTGGTACAAACAGATTGCCTCCGAGGTCGGCCTGGAGGGGGCATAGTAATGTCCCAGGTTATCAATGGGGAGGAACATCCCGTGAGTTTCCTCAGCAGGAAGCTGTACCCTGCTGAGCGTAATTACTCCATTATTGAGAGAGAATGCTTGGCCATTAAATGGGCGCTGGATTCTCTCCGGTACTACCTCCTGGGTCGAAAATTTAGGTTGGTGACGGATCACGCCCCTTTAAATTGGTTAAGGGAGAAAAATGGCAACAATGCCAGGGTCACCCGTTGGTTCCTGGCTCTGCAAGATTTTAATTTCTCGGTGGAGCACAGGCCGGGCAAGCTGCAGGGAAATGCAGTTGCCCTGTCTAGGGTAAATAGTTTGATGGCTGAAGGTGCCCAGTCCCCCGGCATTGGGCAGGGGGTGGGGTGTATGTAGGAAGGCACAAGGTGCATTTATTGACGGATGTTATGTGTCACCGATCTGCCTAAGATCGGTGAAATAAAGCCCATTTGTTTTGGTGTCAGCGGCAATAGGCCACTGACACAGGTTTTGTATGTGTAGTATGGCAGTAATGCCGTGATTCGGGTCGGGCTTTATTGGAGCAGTCTGTAGAGTTGGGTGGGACGGGCTGCTCCCACATCCAGTCTGGCTTACCAGCCCTATATAAAGCCAGCAGGCCCCAGGTGAGAGGGGGTGTGGGTTCCTTACCTGGTACAAACGGCTCAGTGGAGCAAGTGTTTTGGAAGAAAGCCAGAGCTGGGCCTTGCACTCCAGAGAGAGAGAGACTGAGACCTGCGTGTGGTTTCCTTGCCAGGGAACCAAAGTACGGTACTGCAATTATACCTGTGACTGTGTTTGTTCCGGATATCTTTTTGTTTGGCTGAAGCAAGCCTGCCATTTATTTGCATGTTTTGTGGAGTGCACCAAAAAACCTTGCTGTGTTTAACACCAAAGGACTGCTTCCGTTTGAGCTAGTCCCTACAAGGCCAAATGGTGATGTGTGGAGATTTCAATACAGTGATTGACAATAACAGAGATAGATCTGGGATGGGTTCCCTTGGAGATACGCTCACCCAAGCGAAAAAAGATTTTACTTTTTATTCAGCAGCTCAAAAGACCCAATCCAGAATCGACTTTTTTTTTTTACTAAACAGGTCAGCGTTAATGTCTGTCTCTGGCTCAGAGATTGGCTGTAAAACTTGGTCGGATCATTGACCAGTTTTTTTAATGTTACAAAACCGTTCTACACCCTCCTTTCACTCACCATGGAGACTGAACAATTTTTTGCTCAAATCCGAGAAGATTATAAGGGAAGTTACTCAAACAATCCAAACCAAAGAAAAGAAAACAGCTCACCTCTTTTAGTATTCACGATATACAGTCCACCGGTATGATGCAGTCATGGAGTTGTCAGCACGGCTCCGGGCGCTACCACCGTAAATTTGTAAAGCAAACGAAGGATGAACCAGCTTGGCACTCTCTCCAAATCAGACCCTGGCAGCAGATCTTAAAAGCAAAATTCTTCTTTATTGAAAGTAGATAAAAAAAGGTGCATGCAAGCAAAAACATCCATATGGACGACCAAACGAGAGACAAAACAGAGCAAGCTAGGTCTGCAGGTTGGTTGGACCGACGTGTTTCGGGTCACATCCCCCTTTTACTCATGGTACAGCTGATGCATAATGCAATTGCTTAAATAGACCTGCTGGTTAAAATCACAAGTGAAAAAAATTTAAAAAATACTAATACTAGCATAGTAAAACAAGTATAAACATATAAAAAGGGTTTTAAAGATGCGAATGCAAATAAAAAGCTAATAGATAAAGAAAGAAGAAAAGAGAAAAAAAAAAAAAAAGGGAAGAAAAACCTGCAGACAACCTGGTATATTGTACATGATATTGTATGTCCTGTCTCGTATTGAGACCTAACGGGACTCTTGTTTCAAGGTGGAAAATCCACCACGCCTCTCTCGCTAAAAGCTTTCTCACTGTGTCTCTCCTCGTGGCGAAAACTTAACTCTTTCTATTACCATTACGGAGAAAGAGCGTAAGTCGCCACCATGTGCTTCAGCAAAATGCTTTGAAACAGCAAGGCATTTAAACAGATCAGATTGAGGGAGTGTCCGATAAATGCCTACGGATGCAAATTTTTAATGACCCGTAGTACACCCAAATACGTACCTTGCAAATTTTACAACTGAAAAGGTACACGACATATTTGGTGTTGAAATTTTAATATAGGTTTTGATCTGAAAAGTTTTTTGTTGCTTTTATGATGTAAAGGATGTTGCTTTATCTACATAGTTGCACATTGTGCAGATTTTATGCCACAACCATAAAAAAACCTTATTTGCTGAGCCAGGTGGGTGGGACAGAGTGGGAATTAGATGAGAAAAAACTGGGGGAGATTAGGGGAAAACCTATACTCGGGCTTTGCGTGAAATAAAATCTGATTTTTTTTTTAAAATATCCTTGATAAATGGATTAACGTACAGAATAGGTAAGTGTGTTTTGATGATGTTCACGATTTTGTTAAATTGTTTGCAAAATTTAGTTGTAAAAAGTGATAATATTATCAGATGATCTTGGATTCCTATGTTTTTTCAAAATTAGTTTTGGACCTATCAATTTCATTTCCCCTCTTAGTGGCATGGGTTTTTAGTTGTCTGGATGAGTATCCTCTCTCCGTTACTTCCGACAGACTATTTGTTCTTGTAATTTATATTCACTGGGGGTTTAGTACTATTTCGTTTCATCCTTATGAGCTCCCCTACGGGGATTTTATTTACAACATGTGAGGGATGAAAAGGGTCAGCTCTTAAAATGGTGTTTCTGTACATGGGTTTAGTAAAAGGTTTCACTATTATTTTGTTGTCTTGATCTATTGTTAAAGTAAAAAATCCAAAAAATAAATGGTCTCCCAATTTATGTTCGTGAGTAAAGATCAAAACCCATGTTTTTGTCATTAAGATACTGTACAAAATACTGGACCGAGTCATGGCTACCTGCCCAATAAAAGGCCCCAAGTCGTCTATGTATCTTGTGTACCATTTGATACTATCTACAAAAGGATGATCTATATTAAAGAGATACTTTTCCTCCCAGGCTGCCATATAAATATTGGCCAGAGATGGCGAAAAACGGGCCCCCCATGGCAGCTCCTGTTACCTGTCTAAAAAACTGTTTATTAAACATAAAAAAATTGTGAGAGAGTAAATACTCTACTGCCAAAAGGATGAAACCTTGTTTTTCATTGGAAAAGGAACTGTACCTGCATAAAAAATCTTGTAGGACCGAGAGGGCCTGGCCATGTGGGATGCAATGGGTATAACCCCACTTTCATCACATGATAGCCGGACCCCCGGTCGGCCAAGACATCATCTATAGAGTATAAACAAGCTGTTTGGTATCTCTTAAAAAACCAGGCAATTTGACAACAAGGGGCTGTAGTTGCAAATCGACCCACCGTCCCCGAGGCTCATTTAAAGAGCCTATACCTGAGACGATGGGGCCCAAAAGCAGGTGGAAAAGACCCCCTTGTGAATTTTAGGCAGAGCATGTAGAATTGGCATAATAGGTTTTTCAACATTTTAGTTTAGTTGCAAGATTACTAGATAGAACACCTTGTGACATTTCCGTGATTAATGACAGCTATCAAAATCCTTTCTGCTCTCATTAGTAGGATCCCTCAGTAACTGTAAATAACTTCTAGAATCCTGCAAAATAGACAAAATTTCTCGTTCATAGAGGGTCCCTGTCTAACAGGACCACAGCCCCACCTTTGTCTGCCTGGCGAATGATTTTAAACCCCTTATCTTGAAGGGCAGTAGTGCTTTATGTTCCCGAAAATTTAGATTAGAACTACTAGGCAACCTTTTAGAAGCGACTTCCTGATTATATAAATTTGTTAGAGCTTCTTCCACCCTATCCTGGAAAATACCCATAGTAGGTAATCTTGAGCTAATGGGGTAAAAATATTCGTTACGTACACCTAAATCTGTTTTCACCTGAAAAATCATCTACTGGATCATGTGTAGATTCACTTTGGAGTTGACGTTTAAATGTATCTATCCTGTTAAATTAAACATGAAATTCAGGTATAATATCCTCATTAAGCATCTCCTAGCTGAGTGTAATCTGAAGAAGTTTGAATACTAATCTTATCCTGCACTTCCACACAATCACTATTCAGGGACATAAAATGATTTTTTAGTGTGATTTGGCGGACAAAACGGTTTATATCCAGCAAGGTCTGGTAGACCTGGAAATTACACGTCGGTGAAAAGCTCAGACCTTTGGATAAAGCTGAAATAGCATCCTGCGATACAATTTGGCTAGACAAATTTATAAACCGATTTGGTAAAAGTTCCGTGTTTTCCGGTAATTCCTTGCACCTCTTCTTTGTTCCACGGTGCTTTCGTCCGCTCTCCGTGTCGTTTTTTGGATTTCCCAGTATACACTTGACGTGATAAGGGCAAGTCCGGTAGTCCAGATTATTAATTCTGACCCAGATTGTGCAACCGATGGGTATAGCTCTTGTATCCTGTATCTGCTGCACATTCCCATGGGTTCTATGTTTAAGGAACAGGTGTCTCGCCTGAGTATCTGAGTAGAGCGGTCCGTAATTGAGTCAATCTCGGAAAAACTAACTCTTCTAAATTTGAATTAAAACGTCTTCTTCTATTTCGCAGGATAGACTTGGGTTGATCCCGTTTTGGTTTTTCCAGGTATAAACATTGTTGCTAGAGATTTTCCCTTGAACAAGATTCCCGTTAGGTCTCAATACGAGAAAAGGACATACAATATCACTATTAGGTTGTCTGCAGGTTTTTCTTCCCTTTTTTTTTTTTTTTTTTCTCTTTTCCTTTCCTTTTTTTTTTTTTTTTTTTTTTTTTTTTTCTTTTTTCTTTCTTTATCTATTAGCTTTTTATTGCATTCGCATCTTTAACCTTGTTTATATGTTTATACTTGTTTACTATGTCTAGTAATTTGTATTTTTTAATTTTTGCACTTGTGAGTTTTGTAACCGCAGGTCTATTTAAGCAATTGCATTATGCATCAGCTGTACCATGAGTAAGGGTCATGTGACCCGAAACGTGTCGGTCCAAAACCAACCTGCAGGACTTTGCTTGCTCTGTGTGTCTCTCGTTTGGTCGTCCCTATGGATGTTTTTGCTTGGGATGCACCTTTTATTATTACTTTTCAATAAAGAAGAATTTTGCTTTTAAGAAGCTTGCTGCCAGGGTCTGATTTGGAGAGAGTGCCAAGCTGGTTCATCCTTCGTTTGCTTTACAAAGTTACTCAAACACTTACAGAATTTTTTGAATTGAATAACCACTCAGTAACGTCAGACGAAACGTTATGGTGTGCCCATAAGGCATTCATTAGAGGGATATTTATGAAAATATCTGCTAGGGAGAAATGTGCTAGGGAGTCACTTACTAATGATATATTAAGTAAAATCAAACTCTTAGAGATGCAATTTAAAACTAATAGATCACATAATATTAAAGAGGCATTGAATACCCTCCGAAATAAACTTAGCTCCCTTCATCTTCAACAATACGAATCCCATTTAAGTAGGATGCACTGGAACTTTTACCTACAGGGGGATAGGCCTGGTAAGTAATTGGCTCATAGGGTCAAAACCATACAAGCTAAAACCCATATTCCCTACATTACCTCATCTACTCATAACAACAAAATCTGCGACCCACAACAAATTTCTAATGCCTTTGCTACATATTATGGTTCCTTGTACAATATAACTTCGGACAAGGATACCCCTAAAGTCCATGCAGTATGCATGCAAGAAATTTCACTTCCCTCCCTCTCACAAGAACATTTGAAATAATTAAATAAACCCATTACTTAACAGGAAATAGAGGCTACCACTCACCAATTGAAATATAATAAGTCCCCTGGACCAGACGGTCTTACGAATGAATATTACAAACTCTTAGCCAATGTCCTATCCCCCCATATGTCTCATCTTTTCAAATCTATTGTGGAGAAAGGATCCCCTCCTGCGGAAATGCTTTGCGCCAATATTTCCACAATTCCAAAGCCAGGGAAATCGACAGATCTAGTGACGAACTATAGACCGATCTCCTTACTTAACTCTGATATAAAAATCTTCTCCAAAATACTAGCCAATAGGATCAATGAAGTACTTCCACAGTTAATAAACCCTGACCAAGTAGGGTTCATAAAAGGTAGGCAAGCACGAGATGTTAAATGAAGAGTGCTAAATGTTCTTCAACTAGCAAACATTCAAAATACTCCTTTCACTCTCCTGTTGTTAGACGGAGAAAAAGCATTCGACAGAATCAACTGGGATTATATGAGAAAGACATTGTCGAAATTTGGCTTTGAAGGGTGGATTTTTTGTCTTTTATCCCCCTTGATATATGACCTGTGTGCGGAGCCTCTGGCGGAACATATTAGACAATCTGCAGGAATAAAAGGGATTGAGGTCAAAAACAGCATTTACAAAGTAAGCTTATATGCAGACGACATACTAATTATGTGTCAACGACCAGACACCTCTGTGCCAGCTTTGTTGGAGCTACTAGACTGCTATGCCCAGATATCGTATTACAAGCTGAACATAACCAAATCGATTATTCTTTCTATTAACTGCCCGCCATCTCTTAAGAGTCAGTTGTCGCAATTAGATATGATATGGGCTGACGCATATGTTCCTTACTTAGGCATTAAAATCTACTCCGACATTGCAACCACTATTGAGAAAAACCTCTATGATCTTAATTTAACCATGACTGAAGAGATTAACGAACTTAATAAGTTCTCATTATCTTGGCTGGCAAGCATTAATCTAACTAAAACCTTCTGCCGAGGTTCCTATATATTTCCCGATCCCTTCCCTTTCTGTTTCCCAAGGTTCTACTCAGCAAACTTCAAAATCAAATGTTAAAATTCATTTGGAATTCCAAAATGCCCAGAATTCAAAAACAGCATCTCTACAGGAAAAGTAGGCAGGGTGGCTTATCTGTGCCGAATCTCCTTCAGTATAACATTGCATCAGTGTTGGAGCCCCTACAACTGCACTGGCAATCTCCTTATTCTCAACATTGGTTACGTCTCGAAAACTCTCTGATTCATAGAGGTTCTTTTAAGGACTATCTGGTAGCAATGCTCTGTGGATTTAAACCTCCTGTGTTTGAAACTCTGGACCATGTCACATGCAGCCAAAGCGAGTGTCAATACCTAAAATGAAGTGTCCCCTCTTAGTACTTTACTGCTTGGCTCCAGATATTCCTATTAAGCCTTGGATGGATATGGGGATAGAGACAATAGGAGATCTTTTTCAAATGAATCAATTTACCTCCTTTGAAGAACTATGTAAACGCATACCCATCCCCCGCAACCAATTCTTCGTCTTCTTACAGATCAGGCATGCGGTGCAATCGTGCATTTGGCCGCTAGTCCCTAGTTTAGTTTCCCCGTTACATTCCCTGCTCTGGGTCATATCAGGAACATCTAAATGTTTATCAGCAATATATCAAACATTAATCGACAATGTCTTGTCTGTTAAACCACATTATATAGTGAGGTGGGAGGAAACACTGGGACACAGCTTCTCCATAACTTCTTGGCTAGAGGCGGAAGGCATTACACTCAGGTACTCTAACTGTGCAAATCATTTGGAACTTTCGAGGAAAATACTCCTTCGATGGTATCTAACTCCGACTCGCCTGGCCCACACTATACCTGGATATTCACACCTCTGTTGGAGGCAATGTAATTGTAGAGGTTATCTCATTCATATATGGTGTTCATGCCCGGTCATTTCCCCTCTCTGGAGACAAGTGGAAAAAATGCTAAAAGATATTCTACATGTGCCACTCACCCTCTCTCCTGAACTAGCTCTTCTAGATTTAACCCTAAATGATTTTCCTAACACTTTCCATACTGTATTATTGCATACGCTGTTAGCCACTAGATATACAATTGCGGCTCATTAGAAAAACACCTCCACTCCCTCCTTAAAGGAAGTTATTAATAGAATAAGCAAGCAATATAATTGTGAAACCAGTCTCATCGTCCCTCCACATAAGATAGCGAAAGTTGAAAAAAATTGGCTCCTGTGGACAGATTCTGTCTACTACCAAAAGTACTCAGACCCTGTTTAACTAATCGCTTTCTCCTGGACCTCCGTTGACTTCTAATATAATTGTACATTGAAACTATTATGTAGGTTGATTTGGTATGCTACGTTTATAAGTACTGTCCGTTGTCATGTATACATAATTGTGATAGATGGCCGATTGTTAGATGTTTATATCCTTTGTTACAATTTTGATACTAAATTTGTTTTTTTGTATACAAATGTACTTCTGTATGACTAGGCATGTGAAATGCAATAAACTTTTTGCTGTAAAAAAGAAAAAAATAATAATAATATATAATACTATATATTTATAATATATATATATATATATATATATATATATATATATATATATATATATATATATATATATATATATCCCCCTCCGGATTTCTTTTTCTGTACTTATGGGGAGCACAACATGTAAATAAAATAATAGTAAAAAAAGACAAAAAAAAATATTTTTAAAAAAGAACATTAACAGCCCAAACCACAAATTGGCTCCGCCCCAACAACTTTAAAACTTTCTATCTCTTATAAAAGTGTCTGTGATAGAAAAGTGACACAATCATACAACTTATTTTAGCACAATTTTTGCTTACTTAGAAAATATAAAAGGCAGACTTTTTATTTTTTTTTTACTATTTTCCCTCATATTATAAAAAATAAAATCTAATTTTAAATTTACATTAAAAAAAGCTTAACGTATTATGGAAAAAGAGATGAAAAAATGAGTAGAATAACCAAGTGTGAGAAAGCTTTATAGTGCTTAAACCCGCATGTCCTAAGATAAAGGAATATGTGCATGGTCAGGAAGGGGACAGGGGACATGTAGACAAAGATAAATAAACATTTTTAACAAATACATTACTGTTCTGATTTTGCTTTATTTTAAAAATAGAGCAGTTTTTCTCTCCTGCATGTTTACAGCTGGTTTCCTAGGTTACGGACCACCTCTCTCTGCTCTAAGTTGGACATGTGATGTCACTCCTTGTTATGTCATCGACAGGACAGGAGCTTGCTTCTCAGCATCTGCATCCTGAGGAGACCCAAAAGTCCTCCTGCCACATACCAGCATTGTAAGTGGCACGTGGTAGCTGGGGGGTCCATTTCACTTTTTGTACTAGGGCCCCAGAGCTTCACGTTACGCCTCTGGCTGAAATGGTACAAAATAGGAACTTGTAATAGTCTTGTGTCCCAGATATTTCAGCTGCATGGGGCCCTAAAATTAACGATGTAGCCCTAGCTATCCTGTCAAGACTACAGGGCACATACCAGCTTAGTGACACTGTTATCTTTAAATATATTATGTAAAGGTAGAAAAATCACACTGGACTTCTTTGCAGCCTCTACGTTTTTCTCTCACTAAACTGTGTAATTTTATATAGAAATATGCGAATCTTATTTTCATTGCATTCATATAATATATTTAGTCATACGAAATATTCATGTATGTTTCCACTCATGACAAATACAGCTGCTGTAGCTCATATTTATAGCCAGACATTTTGCTTAGATGGTGGTTTTTGTTTTACAAAGTTCCTTAATCACAAATGCTCCTCTAACAAGCACAGCTAGGAGTAGGAGAAGGCAGAGCTGAAATGTCAGTCAGTGCTTTAGAAACGGCCATAGCCTGCACAGAAAGTGGAAACCTAATTTAGGGGGAAAAGCGCAGGTTCTGTAAAAACAGCCAGATGGAAAAGAAAACCTTAAGGCTAATGCACAGGGCTTTATTATAAATCTCTGTGTATTCCATGCAACATACTTTTATGATGAAGAGCTAAGTTTATCCTGTGATGTTCTAGGTACTGCATTAGAGCACCATATGATTATACATTATTTTTTATGCACAGTTTATGGATTGCACGTGTACTATAAATGGCATTGCCATAACGTCAATTGAGACTGAAAATTAAATCTATGTATGAGGATCCTTGGCAAATATTTGCAAAATTATGAGAAGTTTTGCACTCTGGATTCAAGTCCATGTCAAATTCGACCCAAATCCACATGATTTGATAAGAATAGTTGGAAATTGAATTTTGGTGCAAATCAATAAAAAAAATTGACCTTCAGTTGGATTTAGGGTTTTTCAGGGGTTTTTAACTGTTCCAGAGCTGTCACCACATTGTCACTACCAGTCCAACATTGCTTCATCTCAACCAGAAGTGACATAGGACTTGTAGTCACAAATATAGTGGTTCAAATTTGATCAGTTTTCAAATCTAAAATATCCAGGATTTATTTCAATGTAAGCATTGAGAGACAAAGTAGTGTACAGCATGGCATATACCCAAAATGTCTACCAACTCTACCAAAAACGTCAACTCATCCCGTAATCAGCTTCATATAAGAAAGATAAAAAAAGTTATGGCTGTCCTCTCAGAATAGGACAACATAAAAACGCAATTTTTTATAGACATATTTCTATTGTGTAAAAGTAATAAAACACAAAAATCTAAATAAAATGTATATCTTTGCAGTTGTACCAACCCGCAAACGCTGTAAAACAATTGCGGAACTGCCTTTCCCCCCATTTCATGGCCCAATGCAAAAAAAAAACTATGGAACACCTGTGTGCCCAAAATGCACAATACACCTCTAGATGAGATCCTTGAGGGGTGTTTAATCCAAAATGGGGTAACTTATGGAAGCTTTCACCTGCTCTGGTACTTTGGGGGCTTTGCAAATGCGACATGGCACCCACCAAAATCTGTGTTCCAAAAGCCAAATAGTGCTCCCTCCATTGTACGCCCTGTCATGCACCCAAACTTCAGTTTATACCCACATGTAGGGTATTGCCGAACTTGGAACAAATTGCTTAAAATTTGGGGTGCTTTTATCCAGGATTCTTCGTAAAAATTCAACATTTTCAGCTAAAATTGCAGATTGTTGGGAAAAAAAATGTCTTAATTTTCACAGCCTAATACTAAAAAATTTTGTGAAATACCTGTGGGGTCGATATACTCATTATATCCCTGGATATTTTCCTTAAGGGGTGTAGATGCCAGTATGGGTTCTTTTTAGGGGTGTTTATTAAGTTTTAGCACCTTAGGGCGTCTGCAAACCTGAAATGGCGCCTAAATAGAATCGTAATGAAAATGAGACCCCAGCGTCCAGTAGGTGCTCCTCCTACTCTGAGGCTTGTGGTTGAGCCAAACAGCACACTAGTGCCACAAATGGCATTTCTCTGAAAATGGCAGAATCTGAGGAATCAATAATAAGTGGCATTTCCCTGGTCACATCTACTGTGTTCTTGTGAATAATGGATAAAAATTGAAAATCTGCAAGAAAAGTGAAATTTTGAAATTTCATCTCCACTTTGCTTTAAATCCTGTGAAACACCTAATGGGTTAATAAACTTCCTAAATGCTGTTTTGAATACTTTAAGGGCTGTAGTTTCTTAGATGGAGTCATTTATGGCTGTATCTAACATACAGGCCAATCAAAGTCACATCATAGCTGGACTGGTCCCTAAAAAATGTATATTGCTAATTTTCTTGAACATGTGAAAATTACTACTAAATTTCTAAGCCCCCTAATGTCATAAAAAAGACATTTAAAAAATGATGCCAACCTACATTAGTCATATGGGTGATGCTAGTTATAAACTATTTTGAGTGCAATAAATATCTATCTTACACACATAAAATTTTTGAAGTTTGAAAATGGTAAATTTTTCTGATTTTTCACAATACTTATATTTTTCACAAATAAACACAAACTTTTTGTCCAAAATTTCTTACTAACTTACAGCACAACGTGTCATGAGAAAACACTCTCTGAATCACATGGATAGGTAAAAGTGTCAAAAAGTTATTCTCACATCAAGTGACACATGCCAGATTTAAACAATGGGGCTCTGTCAGCGATGCCACACCTGGCTCTGGCGGTAAGGGGTTAAAACTGAGCAGATGAAACCAAGTCAGAGTAAAATGTCAGCAATCAGAAGTCATACTTAAGTGTAGCAAAAAGTTATGGCTGGCATTGCTCAGTTACAAAAATTAGGCAGACAGATGATCGGAGCAGACAGCAGACATTTAGTCATAATAACAGGACTATAATACCTTAGCAGGACCACTGATCCTTGCAGGACTGTAAATTTGCAACTTTTGGAGGAACACCACATGCAGGAAAGAAGTGGTATTCAGAAGAGGAGTGTTGGGCACCAAAACAGGTTTATGGATTGTGACAGGATAGTGACAGCAGAGCATTGTTTTTAAGCTCTGTATGGCTGAAGTATTTGAACGCTTAACGGTAGTTGTATTTGAAAATTGAATGGCAGTGTCATCAGGGCATTGATTGCAACTTTTTTTCTTTTTGAGTACTGAATGTATTATTTAGGCATTGCATGGCTGTATTCACTTATATTTTGACAAGTAAAATTATATACAAATGCCAACTGTGAAGGCTCTATTTTGCTTTCGTCATACGTTTTATAAAACTATTGGTGCAACAGTGGAAAAAACAGCTTAAAGGGGTTTTGCCACGAAGTAAAATTGACGTGGGAAGCTTGCAAATGAAATAACAAACATTTTCACCATTCATTATTATTAAAAATTCTGGACCGTTTTTGTTTTAGCTGCTCCTTTAGTGATGTATATATTGTTTACTCCTCGCCTCCAGGGGATACGACCAGGGCTTTGAGCTCCTCAGTCCTGGTCACACATGCTCAGATATCACGTCTCCTCTCAGGCAGCTGCTGAGTGTTCAAACCCCGGGTGCTGTCACTCTACTCCTGTCCTCTGTGCTCCTTAATAATTAGTCAAACAGTGCAAATAAATAAAAAAGAAACCTCAATCAGGTCTGTGCATTGATAAAGAGAAAAAAAGCAAAAAACAGGTTTGGTTCCTGCAGGGATTTGAACCAAGGACCCTTGTGCTGTGAAGCAAAAACATTACCTCTCAGCTACTCATAATGCTTTAAATAAACAAAGCTTTCTTTGACTACAGAGAGGAAAGGCCTGGTGATATCATCCTGCTGAGTCACATGATATGCAATCCAAACAAATCACACACGCCCCCTTCTGAGCACACAGAGCTGAAGAGCTGGATACAGGAGGGATGAAATGAGATCGTGGCAAAACCCCTTTAATATCGATTCATATGGTACCCACACTTGACTGACAGTGCACTACTCCTAGAAAAGTACAGTACCACAGGGAAAATAAGACTGACGTTTGTACTTCCAAAAAAACTTGCATATGGTCTTGTGTATAAAACTGAGTCACTGGTTAAGTGAATCAATTCTTGTTTAATGCACATAAGCTCTAATAATACAACAGTCTCATAGAGCATCAAATGTCTCCTTTCTTTCCCATTCAACCTATAAATATCTCACATTTCCAGCACTCCTTGGCACAGTTTTCCTGTATATGTGTTGATCCAACACCTTGAGTGGGTGGGAGCCATGAGAGTAGGGTCTGATTTGCCCAACAGGCTGTCACTAAAATAAAACCTTGGGTCTCCTGATGTATTATAATGTGCTTGATCACATATTGCACACCAAAACCTGTCAAAAATATTTTTAGAAGTTGGATTGATGAAATCTGTCATCAGAAATGTTTACATATGTCTGTTTAACCCCATCTGTTTGCGTATCAGGAGTCCTAGGCATAGTTGGCACACAGAAGTGTTGTAGAGAAGGAGAGAAAGAAAAGTCACGCTGTAGGGATCTCTTAAGTGAGTGCAATGTAAATACACTGAGTATTTTTATATTTTCATATAACTACTAAAAATTCCCATGTAAACATATCAATATTTTGATGGCTAATTTAAATATATGGCAAGCTAATATGGGGCATTCGAATACAGTAAAGCGGTAGAAGCAGCAGCAATTTGGGGTATACATAATCTTCATCTTAGCATTGACACTTTTAAGTTGCTTCATCTGTAATTTTTAATTTTGATAAAGGAGATAGAAAATATAGACTAATAACATAATGTGATTTAATATCACATGCAAAGGTCAGAGGACCGTCCCCTTTACTTTAGGTTATTTGCAGGCCAGATAAGAAAAGCAGATGACTCCCCAAATATTTTCCCATTCACAAGCACAATGCCCATTTAATAAACAATGTATACTTATTACTAAAGCCAATTATGATAGTTTAGGGGGTTGCTTGGTGGGTGCTGGAGCATCTACTGACTGTTTTTTTTTTTTTGCTTAAATATCTATTATATCTTTTAAGTTAAAAAGTTCAGCCTTGTCATCGGTAATTAAATAGTGGTTTAGATTTGAGTAATAAGCTTTTTTAAACTATTTTATAAAAACCTTGTCCAGACACACAATAGAAACACACTGTGATGTAGGTTTTTCCTGTATGTCAGGATGAGAACCCAGAAATAAATAGGAGCGGATTGCTAGGAGCTCAAAAGCAGTAGCGCTGGGTACCTGTAGGTAAATATTTTTTTTTCTACCCACCCTGCCCCATTGAAGAATAATTTTTCTTTGCTGGACAACATCTTTAAGGATCATATTCTATGTAATGAGACACTTACAGAACTATGTGACCCTACTGTCAAGGGCGTAGCTATAGGGGATGCAGGGATAGCGGTTGCCACCAGGTCCTGGAGTCTTAAGGGGCCTACTGTCTATATAGTTGTACCGAGTGTACCAAGGTGGGCTTCCCAGAATACAGCGAAGTCAGGGACGAGAGAAACGAGCCCAACACCTGTTCAAACTAATAAATATTTTTACTGGAATCTGAATAAAAAGGGTATTATCCAGATAGCACATACAAATGCACATATAAACTAGGACCCTTGTGCTATAAAGGGGCCACCTTAAACTATACCTCGGGACTAAACCGATGTTTACCTAAACACGGGCCCAGAAAATCTACCCCTTTTTTATCTCATTTTAAACTCATTTAACTCATTAACTGGAACGATATTTTTGGGTGCCCTAATTTTTAGGGAACCCCGGGTTTGCGGTTTAACACAAGGGGTTTTCAAACCCCCAGAAAGTACCCGATATTCCCAAAAAAATTAATTTTGAAAACGATTAAATTGACTATCGTCATCCCGGGGCGAAAGCATATCATAATTATCAAAAACAATTTTCCCAAGCGATGTAAAATTATCGGGCCCATTTACCTTAAAATCCCATGGAAGAGGGAAAAACACTTTTAAATTTTTACAAACCCAAACAGGGCTTTAGAAGCTGGGAAATTTAAAATCCACAACATCAAATGGAAACTGCTACACTTAGGGAACAAAACTTAGGTTATAAAAGCCCCCAGAAAAAAAAATCAAAGACCATTCACTATCCCGTCTTGTACCAAAAGCATTACCCTTAAAAACCCGCATCACCCACAAATTAAAAAAGGCCCGAAGGCAGAAAGATTTGAAACCCTCATGGGAAAATTTAAATGGGGCATTGACTATCCTTTTCTTTGGGAAAGCAGATGACCCTTTTAAAACCCGTCTGACCCACAATTAAAAAAATGCCCCGAAAAAGGAGTCTTTCAAACCCCCCATTTTATAGAACTCCGGGTATAGACTATACCTTCCCGGGGGCCCCCGCAAAGAGCCCCAAACCTGCATGACCCCCCATTTAAAAGTTCGGAAAAAGGAGTCTTTTAAAACCCCCATTTTAAATTGAACTGGGCATTGGGTATACCCGTCCCGGGTCGTAGTAAAGGGCCATTAAACCTGTCTTTAACCCCCCCGATTTTAAAAAATGCCGGAAAAAGGGGGTCTTTCAACCACCATTTTAGTAGAACTGGACTAAACTAAAATTTTGTCCTGGGGAACCAAAATCGTTCAAGTCCCTTTCCCGTCCTCCCCCTTTTACCTTCAGAAAGGGAATTTTTTGTAT